>PVJH01012529.1:0-64059 GCA_004026705.1 Nesogale talazaci | reverse complement strand
GGAACCACATCAAACAGGGTCACGTAACTGGTGCTGAGATTCACATTTTTTCTATTTCCACACTAGCCTGGTGAGGTCTGCCCTCATGTGGATTTGACTTGGCAGAGGATTTTGCTGACTTACCTAGGCTATAGGTGAGAGGGTGATGGAAACACATATCTGCCTCCTATGTTCTTCCCATGGCAACACACGAAGTTCAATGTGGACTACATATGACACTAGGACTGGATTTGAGTGTGGAAGCTGGTTGATGGAACAGTTAAGGTGACATGATGAGGAATGTTTCCTAAGAATGATTCTAACCTACAGTAGAAAACTTGGCTGCCAAGTTTTGAGTCATTTGTGCATTCTTTCTACTTGATTAGTAGAGAAAAAAACTACTCTTGCAGAATTTGGGGCAATTGGCTGGGTGTTAGAGCGAGGGTAGCCTCTGAGAGAGAGAAAAGAAATGGTGACTAAGTTCAGGCAGAAAAAGTTCAAAGAAAGACTGTGCAAGCAACTGTGGAGAAACTCCCACAGCTGCCTAGATGTCGCCAGGTAATTGAGGCAAAGCTAAAAAGAGTACATAATGGATCAAAACTACAGTACTTTTTTTCTAGGCTACTTTTTAAAACTTGCTGGTTTTATTCAGAGAAAATTGGTTGCTTAAGGATACAGACCCTGGGGCCAGACCACTTGAGACAGAATCTCAACCCCTGTCTTTATAAACACTGGCGTTGGGCAAGTATACTAGCCTCTTTTGTGCTAAGGATTCTGGAGATAAACACCGCTTCTCTTTTCCTCTCTTGAGTAACAGTTCAAGGAAGAAATGAGAGTACGTAAGCACCTCATCCCAACCAGAGAGGCAAGTTTCTTCATCAGGAAGACGGAAGCAATGGTTGCTATGTGCTAAAAATTTTAAGATTCAATGAACGACATATTCAAGAGCTTTGAACAATGCTTGGCATATGATAAATGCATTATGTGTTAGCTATATTATTGTTAAAATATAATTATAAAACAGCATCTGCTATCCATGTCAAATTGCTCTGATAAATTCTGGACACCTAACAACCTGTATCTTTTTTTTTTTTTTTTCCAACAACCTATATCTTAAAGAGCCATGTCATCTTCCAGGAACACAAAAACAAAAAGCGAGCTTAGTGCTATTGTGTCAATTCTAACTTTAGTGGGTGAAGGGAGACAGTGGTTGGTGTAAGATATGAAAAAAATTATAAATTATCAAGGGTTCATGAGGGAGGGGTGGAAAAATAAATGAGGAGCTGATACCAACGACTGAAGTAGAAAGTAAATGTTTTGAAAATGATAATGGAAATAGGTACCAATGTGCTTGACACAATAGATTGATGTGTGGATTTCAACAAGAGCTTTACGAGTCCTCAATAAAATGATTTAAAGAAAAAAAAATCCTGTGATTCTGATGAAGGTTTAGAAGGAAGTGAGGAGGGCCAGTCTTCATCAGGATGTTGGTAGAAAGCTGGGTATTAAATATGTTTCTGGTAGGTCTTTAAAGTGAAATGCTGAACATGTGTTTGACCAATGGAGGAAAGGTAAAAAAAAAAAATGTCTTGTTCTCGCAAAAGTCAATCTGTATTATATTCAAACCTTTGGTGAAAGGGAGAATTAGGAAGAGATAAACTTGGATAACTGGCTGATGAGCTTTTGAAAAGGTTGTCCTTAATGCTTAAAATTATGTGAGAGTTCAAATGAAAACAGAACTTAAAGCATTTGAATAGACATTTCTGTAGTGAGCAAATAGAAATGGCCGATACAGATACGAGAAGTACTTTATAACACCATTTGTCATCAGGGAAACGCCAATCAGAACTACTACAAGCTATCACTACAAAGTGGTCTCATCAACAAAGTAGAAAACAAAAAGTGTTAGTGAGAATGTGGAGAAATGGTGCCGTCATTTTAGAAAACAGTCCTGTCGTTTCTCAAAAAGTTAAAGAATTAGTATATGAGCCATGAATTGGGTGTTGAAAAGAAATGAAAGCAGACACTTCAACATCATGATCATGATAGCCAAAAACTTGAAAACAATCCAAGTGTTCATCGATAAATAAATGAACAGAGTGTGCTACAGTGGCTGCAGAGAGAGCCAGAACCACATGGGACTGCTCTGTTTTCCTTCTGCAAACATTCCCCATTTGACACGATGCAGTTTTACCATTTCGTTTGCCCTTCACTGGTGGAAAATAGTTATGCATTCTTCTTTTCACAAGTTTCCACCTTACACAGGTTCTGACTTTCCCACATGTTACTGTTCAATGGAATATTACTTATTACCAGGAAGGACATTTCTTCCTGTCACTACAGGGATTGGTCTTGAAAAATGAGCTAAATAGAATAAACAATACACAAAAAGACAAATATCCGATAGCCCTTCTTATATAAAATACATAAAAGGTTTTATCAGAAGACATTTAAAAATAAAGATCGTATATTTCCATTTATTTGAGATATTTAGAGTAGGAAAATTCAAAGAGAATAAAGGGAGAATAGAGGAGACCAGAGGCTAGAGGATGGATGACAATGGAGGGAAATGTAGAGTCTAGTGGGTACAGAATACCTGTTTCAGATGATAGAAAAAAAACCTATAAATTGTAGTGAAATTTACCCAATATTGTGATGCACTCAATAGCACTGAACTATATGTGGAATAATATTCTAATAGGAAACTTTATGTTACTTTATCACCTAAGTTGATTCTTTGGATGACTTTAGCCAGAACCCATGTAATATCAGACAAGAATGTTGTATACCCACCAGCTCCCAATGGAAATAATGCCACAGAGATGAATAGAGCAGGAAGCTATAGTCAACGTCTTCTTGGTTGGTTGACACTATAGGGACTGCAGGATAAAATACAGAACACCTTGTTGAATTTAAACTTTGATTAAGCACTGAACAATTTTTAGCATAAGCATTGTGAGGTTTAAAATTTCTTTTTTCAAATCATTCTATTGGGGACTCATACAACTCATCACAATTCATCCATCCATCCATTGTGTCAAACACATTTGATGCCATCATCATGCTGACAACATTTTCTTTCTACTGGAGCCCTTGGTATCAGCTCCTCATTTCTCCCCTCCTCCCCTCCTCCACCCTTCCACCCTTCCACCCTTTCTCATGAACACTTGATAATTTATAAATTATTACTCTTTTTTTCATGTTTTATACTCACTGACTGGTGTCTCCCTTCACCCACTCCTTCTGTTGTAAACTTTCAAGTGGTGCTTCAACATCTTTGAGCTTAAAGTCATAACAGTGAGTTCCTTAGCTTTCCCCATTTTTACAGGCCCCCCCCCATCCCATAGCAGCAATGACTCCCCCAGTTAGCCGCTTCCCCTACCAGCCAGGCCAGCTGCATTCTACCAGGTTCTCAGCCTAGTGCCTCTCAGATCCCTGGCCAGTCCACAAAATTATTCAAATAATCCTATCATATAATCAGAGCCACTCTAATATCTTCCTATAAAGCCTGCTTTCCACATTCCCTACTGGTTTACTCTACTGGAGTGCAACCTCTAGCTGTCCCTACATGGTAGACAGTGTCTTCCTTCCCACATGGTGAGTCCATGTGACTAATGAATTGCTGTCCAGCTCATTTGCTTGTGCTGTCAGGAGTCATGTGTTTGGTCATCTTCTACGATTTTGGGCTGGAGATGTTTCTTTCACCAACAGACTGAATAGGAACTGGTCAGAATATTAAATCCCATGACATAGTTGGAACATTCTTATTCTGACAATTTTTGTTTACTTGACGTTAAAATTTAACTGGGGATCGATTACCTTTATTTGCTAAATCTGATATAATTAAGCTACCGTGGTCCAGATCTACTTGTTGACATCTTAAAAGACTTGAAAGTATTAAAGCAAAATAACTAAGAAAAGCATTTTAAAAATTAAGAAACAAATGAAAGAATAGAAGGAATGGCTTAAGTTCAGCATGCTAAGCAAGTTAACTTAGGAATATATATATATATGGAATATATAATGCTTGCTATATATCATTATTTATAATATTTGCAGTTTAGATTGAAAGTACTTTAATCATCATCCTCTCCAAGAAAAGAGTAAGAATAAGAAAGGATTTAAAAATGAAAGATAAACTTTGAAAGTTAGTAGATGAAAGTGTAAGAAAAATCTCTTTGCTTTCCAGGTGAGGAGAAGCGTTGGTCTCATAAAATCTGAAGGCACAAACTACACGGCCGAACATTTTCCTGAATTTTATTACATCCAAAGTAAAAATTTATTTTCAACAAATAATACCACAGAGAACATTAATAAGCAAAGGCAAAAATGAAGTACAGATGTTAGCCAAAGATAAATTAAGAATTCATTTCTAAGATGTGCAAGGAACTTTTGAAAATCAGCACAGGAAAGGACCACACCTGTTTTAATTAGGGGGAAATGTTATGAACAGGAAAATACAGAAATAGAATCTCTAAAAGCTAATGGAAATAAATCTGCTCAAAATCAGGAGTCACCAGAGAGGTGCACAATTAAAAGACCCAACCCTTTCTTTCACAGCAACTGGTAAAAATGTGACAGCGGCCAGCCTGAAATAGTGGCAGGATGGGAGCTCTCAGAAGCCTAGCGCATGGCTGATGGGATGGGCTGGGAAGTCACCGCTCCCTTTAATGGCATGCATGCCCCCCTATGGCACACCAATTGTTTTTTTGATGTATCTGACATCTAAATTCTCCCACAAGTGCTGAAAAAAGAAGAGTACACTCACTTGGGGGGTGGGGTGGGTTGGGTTGGGATTTAAGCCATCTTTCTATTCTGAATATTCATCACGGTGAGTGGGAGAAAGATGAGGCTTTTTGCTTCCATAATGATTTATCACCTTAGAAACCCACCGGGCGGTTTACTTCTAGAGGGTCACCATGTATCAGACTCGGACTATCGCCGCGAATTGTTCTTTTTATCACTGTGAGAATGGACAGTTCCGTGTGGGAGGTACACTCTTCAGAATTAGAAACCATCTCGGAGCCCCTGAAAGGCTGTTTCTACTATCTTCTACCGTGGTGCTAGGTGTTGGAATTAAGCCAACAGCAAGAGGTTGGGTAGGCATGAAAGCCTGATTATACTACAGTGATTCTAGAGCCCATTTGGGATGTCTCCATCCTTAGTTTTTTTCCCCTTTGTTAGATTTGCCAGCGGTTTGCTGATTTTGCTAATCCTTTCAAAGAACTAACTTCTTGTCAGCTCTTCCTGTCAGTTTTTCTGTTTTCTGACTCATCTATTTCTGTTTTAATCTTTATTATTTCTTTTCTTCTGGTGGCTGAAGGTTCGTTTTGTTGCTCTTGTTCTAATTGGAATGTGCTGAAAATGTTGGATGATGGTGTTGATTTTGATTCTCTCTTTTTTTGTGACGTGAGTTTATTGCTATAAATAAATGGCATTTTGAACACTTTTGCTGTGTCCCAAAGCTTTGGTATGTTGTATTTTCTGTTTCATTTGTTTCAAGACATTGAGCAATTTTGTTTCTTCTTCAGTAACCTAGTAATTTTTAAGCAGGATGTTGTTCTGTGATTCCCTCACCCCCACCCTCCAATCTCCTATTGTTGATTTCTAATTTTAAAGCATTAAAGTCTTCCATTATTAATTTTTATTGTCTGTTTCTTGCTTCAACTCTATGAGTCTAATTAATGTACTTTTAGAGCCTATCCTTGGGTGCATAAATGCTTTTTATGGCTGTGTCTTTTTAGTCCTTTTCATATTATGCAATATCTTTCTCATGATGCAGTCTTCCTGGAAGTGTACTTTTGCTATTTCTGCTTTTCTTAAATATTGCTATTAGCTTGATTTAACATTCTATCTTTTGATTTTGATTTTTTGTTTTTGTCTTTGTGTCTAAAGTGTGCTTCTTGTAAACCGCGCGCTGATAATTCCTGTTTTCTTAGCCTACTACTCTCTGACTTGGGCATTTTAATTCATTTACAATCAGTGTCATTATTGATATGCATGTGTTTCTTGCTGACATTTTGTTCTATGTGTATTTTTGTGATTTTTTTCGGTTTTTTGTTCTTCATAAATTTCTGTGCTGAGTTCTTATCATTTTGAGTTTTCTTGCCCCCATTCCCACTGCGTTATTTTACTTTTTACTAGATTCAAAATGTCTTCATTTTGATGTTTTCCATTTTCTTTGAAGCTATATTATTATTTATTTTCTTCTCAGATTTCAGACTGCTCTCTCTAGTGAACTCCCAGCTGTCCTTTCTCTTTGAATAGTTTGTATCTATACTTTTTTCTCGGTTTTCTTTGCAGTTAGCTTCATTGCAGCTTAATATCTCTCTTTTCCTGTTTTTGATCATTTAGGTTTGTTTTATGTTGAATGCTACTTTCTGAGGGGTATTTTCTGTGGTAATGTCTTTGCTGTTTATCTCAGGTTTAGGACTGTGATTTTACTTGATTCACTATCTCCGTAGTATTTTTTGTAAAGCTAGGTTTTTGGTTTTACAAATTCCTTTAATTTCCTGGAAATGCTCTTATTTCTTCCTCGTATTTGTGGATCAGTTTGCTGCATGTAGGACTCTTAGTTGTCACTGAAGACACAGTGTGGGAATTGCGTCCGATCTGACCCCAGCACACTGACACCAAACAGAACAGGGAGCAGAGCAAGGAAGTCCCGAGGGAACACCAAAAATAGACTTTGGGGCCAGTGCCTGGAACCTCATCAGACTCCACTTGAAAACACTCCTAAGGGTCAAAAAGCAGAACTTGAACAACTTACAGGCTCTTCTTGTTATCATTGGTTTTTTTTTTTTATTGTTGTTGCTGTTTTGCTTTCTTTTGTTGTTTTATTTTGCTCTGTCTAGTTTTTGTACATATTATTTTCTCTGCAGGTCTATCTAGATAAGATAGTCGGGATAAACTATCTAGAGGAGAAAACAATAGGACCAACAGTTCCAGGGGTGGCATGAGAGAGGAGGAGATGGGGGGAAGGAAGTCGTATTAACAAACCCTGGGTCAATGGAACAACAACTGATCCAAAATCGGTGGTGGAGGTGAGGGGGTGGGTGTAGGAGGCCTGGCAGGGCTTGATCAAGGACAATGTAACTGAGAGGAGTTACTGAAACCCAAATGAAGGCTGAGCATGATAGTGGGACAAGAGGAAAGTAACAGGAAATAGAGGAAAGAACTAGGAGGCAAAGAGCATTTACAGAGGTCTAAGTACAGGCATGTACATTTGTAAATATATTAATATGTGACAGTGAGGAATAGATCTATGTGCATATGTTTATAGGTTTAGTATTACGGTAGCAAATGGACATTGGGCCTCCACTCAAGTACTCCCTCCATGCAAGACCACTTTGTTTTATTAAACTGGCATTCCATGTTGCTCAATTTCCGGACACAATCACTGAAGACAAGTGGGTGCATAAACAAATGTGATGAAGAAAGCTGATGGTGCCTGACTACCAAAAGATATAGTGGCGCAGGTCTTAAGGGCTTGAAGATAAACAAGCAGCTAGCTATCTAGCTTAGAAGCAACAAAGCCCACACGGAAGAAGCACACCAGACTGTGTGTGTGATCATTTGTTGTCAATGGGGTCAGGAATCAGGCATCAAAGAACAAAAAATCCTATCTTTGTGAATGAGAGGGAGTGTGGAATGGCGATCCAAAGCCCATCTGTAGGCAACTGGACATCCCCTTCCAGAAGCGTCACAGGGAGGAGATTAGCCAGTCAGGGTGCAAAATAATAACAATGAAATGTACAACTTCTCTCTAGTTCTTTAATGCTTCCCTTCCACCCCATCAGGACCCAATTCCACCTTATAAATCCAGCTAGACCAGAGGATGTACACTGGTACATAATAACTGGAAGCACAGGAAATCCAGGACAAATAAACCCCTTAGGACCAATAATGAGAGTAGTGACATCAGGAGGGGAAAGGGAAAGTGGGGTAGGAAGTGGCAATTGATCAGACGGATCTATATATAACCCCCTCCCTTGGGGGAGGGACAACAGAAAAGTGGGTAAGGAGACGTCCGACCGTGTAAGATATGACAAAATAATGATAATTTATAAGTTATCAAGGGTTCGTGAGGGAGGGGGGCAGGGAGGGAGGGGAAAATGAAGAGGTGATACCCAGGGCTCAAGTAGAAAGCAAATGTTTTGAGAATGATGATGGCAGCAAATGTACAAATGTGTTTCACACAATGGATGGATGTATGGATTGCAATAAGAGCTATATGAGCCCCCAACAAAATGATTTTTAAAAGAATAAAAAAGATTCTTAGTTGGTAAGTTTTTTTTTACATATCATTCTACTGTCTTATTGCCTATCTGCATTCTGCTAAAAAATCCAATCTTATTCTTACTAGTTTTTCTTTGTAGATAACTGTTATTTCCTCTTGGGCTAGTCTCTCTCTTTGCTATTGAAAAGTTTGATTAAGACATGCTACAATGATTTTCTTCTGAGATCTCTCCTGCTTGGGATTCCCTTGGCGTCTTGAACCATTATTTTCTCTTTTATTGTGTTAGGGAAATTTTCTTCCAAGATTTCTTGTATTATTTCCCCTGTGATTTTTTTTTGTTTCTTCCTATTCTGGAATCCTGATGAGGTAGTAGTTGCTCCTTTAGATCATGTCCCACATCGTTCTTAGGCTTTCTTCAAGATTTTGTGTCCTTTTCATTATTCTTCCTGTAAGCTCACTGATTCAGCTTTCCATTGTTTCATTTCTATTGTTTTTCTCTTTTAAAGTGTTTTTACAATTCTATTTTCTTAGTATTTAATCTCATGGATTTTGCTTTTGTTGTCATAAGCGTTCTGGTTTTCCATAGCTTTTGATCTTTTCCTTCATTCATTGAAAGAACTTGAACATCATCTTTTCTGAATTCTTTTCCTGGTAATTTCAGAACATTTTCTTTAGGAAATTCTTATGTATCTGTGTATTAGTTATTGTGTGTGTGTGTGTGTGTGTGTGTATCTCCTGCTTCTTTGTGTGAACTGAGGTCCTCTGCTTTCTCCATGCATCATGATGCAGCTGGGAGGGCTGGGAGGGGAGCCAGACTGTATGGAGACTGCTGACTCCTTCAAGTAGTGCAGGAAAAGAATAATCAAAACCACAAACCAAAGAATAGCAACAACCCAAAATTGCATTCTTTGAGTGTACTGTCCCCTCAGTACACTCCCCTCCTGGAGAATAGCAGGGGCACATGATCCAAATCCCTCTCTCATACTATGTGTTCACACTTACTGCTCAGTCACTGGGTGCTATGGGGGGATTTGTACCTAGGATCCCTTTCCTGCAGTCCTGTGGGTTTAAGTTGGAGAAAAGGACCTTTCATGTTGTTTGTTACCTTCAGAGAGCAGTGAGATTTTAGGGAGTGAGTCAAAAGTAAACAGGCACTGCCCTTGTTGTCAATCCCACATTTCAGTGAAGAATGAAAGTTGCAAAATATAGAGGTAGAGGTATAGGCATATATATTTAGATATATTAATTTGTAATGAAAGGGATAGAAGCCAATGTGCATATATTGACATGTTAAGTATTGCGATAGCAGACAGATTTGGGGTCTCTTCTCAAGGCCTCCTTTAACACAAGAATACTTTGTTCTAATAACCGGCACTCTTTGATATTTACCTTCCTGACATGATCATTGAAGACAAAATGGGTGCATAAGCAAATGGGGCAAACAGAGTGGATGGTGCCCAGCCATCAAAAAATAAAGGGTCTGGGGGTCTTAAAAGCTTGAAGTTAAACCAGCAGCTATCTAGCAGGCAAGCAAATGAGCCCTTATGGTAGAAGCACATCAGCCCATGTAATCATGAAATATTGATAGGATCAGGTATCAGATATCAAAAGATTCCAAACAAATAATCATATCTATGTGAATGGAGGGAGTTGGAGTGGAGACCCAAAGTCAATCTGTAGATAATTGGGCATCCCTCCCCCCACAGCAAGGTTACAAGGATGGGGTGATTCAAACAGACACTGACAAAACTCACATCACATCTGTAGTTCTTGAATGCTCCTCCCCCACTGCCATGACCCAGTTGTACCTTACAAATCTGGCTAGACTGGAGTGCACACATTGGTAGAGATAAGAGTGCTCCACACGTGGAATTCAAGACAGATAAAAACCTCAGGAACAGTAGCAATATCACGAGGGTAGGGGGATGTTGGGGGCAGGGGGTGGGGGGAGAGAGGGAGAAAGGGCAAACTCATTACAAGCTTGGATGTATGGCCCACCCCCTCCGGGGATGAATAAACAGAAAAGTGGGTGAAGGGAGACAGAGGACAGTGTAAGACATGAAATAACAACAATATTATGCAATTGATCAAGGCTTCATGAGGGTGGGAGAATGGGAGAGGAAGGGGAAAAAAGAGGAGCTGATACCAATGGCTCAAGTAGAGAAAAAATGTTTTGGAAATGTTGATGGCAACATATGTACAATTGAATGATGGATTGTTACAAGGTGTGTAAGAGTCCCCCCAATAAAATGATTAATTAGAATAAAGTGAAAACAGAAAATGAAAAGCCCCTTCCATCTCTCCTCACCTCCCAAAGTCTGTACATCCAATCCAGTTCACTAGCAAATGTGGGTGGCCTGTACCTCCTCTGAGTACTCAGGATTCCTGGAGACAGACACAAGGCTGGGTAAACCACTGCTCCACCTGACTCCTGGGTCACATTATATGCACACATAGAGGAGTTAGGATTCCAGCACATATTTCTAGGATAGAGAAATTTCCCCTATCTGTCCACACCCACAGCCTCTGGGTTGTGCAGGATTCAGTCCACTTATCTTCAATCTTATCTTCCAAGATTCCAGACACCTGGTTTTCTTGCATGCTAATTGCCTTTGTGTTTGTTGTAGAGGGAGTTTGTTGTGCATGTGTCTAAGTGACCATCTCCTCCTGGAAGTCCAATACAAAAGAGTAATGACACTCAGCAGATTATGGAGATTTGCAGATAAAATTCTCTTCCCTTGAAATATGTGCTGGAATCCCAACTCCTGTACCTGTGGATTTACTATGACCTTGAGTATGTTTTACCTAGCTGAAGTTAGAGACCATCTCAAGAACAGATTTGATGTATTGAACTTTAATGATTGAAGACTAAACGAGTTATGACATGACATCAAGAACAACAAAAGATCATCACAAAGACAAAAAACGAAAGAAGTGGCCAAAGTGAAGGTCAGACCAGATTCTCTTACTTGTTAAAGCAAAGAAGAAATGAAGTAAAAGAGCTGAATGAGAAGTTTCAAAGGCTATTCCAAGAAGATAAAGTATCCGAAGAGTTGGAGTTGAAAGCCCAAAGGGAAGAACATGTTCAGCATTGCTCAAGCTGGACAAAAAAAAAAACTGAAGGAAAAAAATTTAACTCGAATTGAAATATTGAAGGATTCTAGGAACAAAATATTGAAGAAGGCAGGAGGCAACCAAAAACAACTTTCCTCCAGTTCTGTAGTGCTTCCTCTACCCACCCCCCTTCCACTATCATGACCTCAATTCTACCTTACAAATCCAGAGCATTTACAGTGGTAGAGATAAGACCGCACACCACAGGGAACTTAAGACAGATAAACTCTTCAGGACCAACAATGAGAGTAGTGATACCAGAAGGGTAAGATGAGGTGAGAGGAGAGAGGGGGACCCAATCACAAGGGTTGACATATAACCTCCTCCTAGGGGGAAAAACAACAGAAAAGTGGGTGAAGTGAGACAGTATTCAGTGTAAGACATGAAAATAAGCCCCCAATAAAATGATTCATTAAGAAAAAAGGGGGGGGGGGAGAGGAGCTTATACCAAGGGCTCAAGTAGAAAATATTTGGAAATGAATAGGGCAACATATGTACAAATATGCTTGATACAAATGATGTATTGAATGTTTAGAGAGCTGTAAGAGCCCTCAATAAAATCACTGGGGGAAAAAAGACATGAAAATAAATAGAAATTTATAAATTATCAAGGGTTTCTGAGGGAGGGGTGAGGGGAAGGGTAAATGAGTGGATACCAGGGCTCAAAGAGAAAGAAAGTATTTTGAAAATGATGATGGCAATATATGTACAAGCTTGGTGACATAGTGGATGGTTGTATGGATTGTGATAAGAGCTATAAGAGCTCCCAATAAAATATTTTTCTTAAACAGAAGGAATACCAAAAAGAATTGGTTAATGTTCAACCATTTCCAGAGGAAGCATATGCTCAGAATCTGTGATCTTAAAGGAAGATGTCCAAGATACATGAAAGATATTAATGAACAATAAGGCTCCGAGAATCAATGGAATATCAATCAAGATATTTAAATAAGTTTAATGAAGCATGGAAAACCCTCAGTAGTGTATGGCAAGAGATTTGGGGGACTGCAACTTGACCAATAGTATGTAAAAGATCCATAATTGTACCCATTCTGGAGAAAAATGTGCTCACAGACTAAGGACATTGTGAAATATTCATTAGTAACACATTCAAATAGAGTTTTGTTGAGCATGTTTTAAAAAAAATGGTTACAGCAGTGCATGGACAGAGAGTTGCTAGAAATTCCAGTCAGATTCATAAGAAGATGTGGCGTAATGAGTGTCACTGCTGCCATCAATGGGTTTTGACTGAAGGTCGAGGAGACCAGAGGAAGGTTTACTTGTGTTTTATTGATGATTCAAAGGCAGGTGACTGTGAAGATCATACCAAATTATGGATAACACTGAGAAGAATGGGAATTCCAAAACACATAGTTGCACTCATGTGGAAATCGGGTCAAACAAAATAAGGGAAACTACATGGCTTAAAACCAGGCAAGCTGTGTGTGTAGGATTCACCAGATGTATGGAATCTTTATGCAGATTTTTTTTGCTTTGTTTCTTAATCTGAGAAACTGGACACTCTGGATGAATAAAGATATGGCATCAGGATTACAGGTGGTCCATGAACAACCTGCAAGATACAGATCATATAACATTTTATGTTGAAAGCCAAGAGGACTTGAAGCGATTACTGATGAAAACTCAGGACTGCAGCCTTCCTTATGGATTGCAGTTCAACATCAGGAAAACAAAAATCCTCACCAATGGGTCCATTCATATCTGGGAAAAAGATTGCAGTTGTTAAGGACCTTATTTTAGTTGGCACTACAATCCAGCCTTATTGAAGTAACAGATAGGAAATCAAATGCCATATTGCACTGGGGGGATGTGCTGCAAAAGTCCTCTTTAAAATGGTAATGAGTAAAGATGTTGCTTTGATGTAGAAGGTGTACATGACCCAAGCTATTGCATTTTTAATCACCTCTTGCATCCAGGAAAGCTGACGTCAACAAGGAAGACCAGGAAGGATACTGCATTTGGGTTTTGACACTGGCAAAAAAAAGACTGACTATGCCATGACCTAGCAGCCAAACAAAAGACGTGCAGCCAGAATGCTTTGTAGAATTGAGGTTGGCAAGACTTGGGCTCATCTACTTTCGACACATTATCCGGAAAGCCTGTTGAAATACACGCCATGCTTGCTGAAGGAGAGGGCCAGTGAAAAAGAGGAAGTCCTTCCACAAGATGAATTGACACCTTCCCTGGGCTCAAGCAATGGGCTCAAACGTAATATTAACGGTGAGAACAGTCCAGGAGGAGGCAGTGTTGCATTTGATTGTATATGAGGTTGCTATGCATGGTGCTCACCTTGATGGCCCCTAATATTAACAACCGGAAATGCTTTAAAGAGCTCTGATGGGGCTCAACTGCTAACTAAAAGGCTGGAGGTCTGAGACCACCCAGCAACAAGGGAGAAAAACTTGGCGATTTGCTCCTATAACTATGACAACCTAGAAAAACCCATGGGATCCTTCTATTCCGTCACTGAGTTTACTAAGGGCCCCAAATCAACTCAACAGCACCTAAGAACAATAGTAAATTGAAAATTTTTAATGACAATTGTAGCTAGTCATTGTGGTTCAGATTCTATTTCTATTGGATGGTGCTGAGAAAAGAATCACTTGGTCTGTTTTGGCCTGGCATCAAGAAGACCCCCTGCTATTTATGCTTGGTTAATCCCTGTTAAATGGGACTTCACATTCTCTCTTCCTTTCTCCTCAACGTCTCATCCTTCCGTAGTGTCAGTTCTATATAACAAACAATCATTTTGGCCTGCTTACTTCAGACCTTGTCATGGCTTAGTCCCTTCTTGAAGAGATTTCATAACACCTATCCTTTGAAAAGAACCTCAATTCTATCACAAAGTAATCTCTGTGTTTAAAATCATTGATTGTATGGGAAAATTGCTCCATCTAATTAGCCTGAGAAAGTGTGAAAGCAAAAAAGAAATGAAACCAGGCACTGGATCCTATTTATTATTAAATGATTCTCACCTGCTGCTTTTAATTTTGTGCATAGCTTCTAGAAAATTTGAAGAAGGCCCTGTAGCATCACGGTTAAGTGCCCATCTGGTAGCCTTCAGGTTCAGCCCACCTCTGCACTGTACGGAGTGCCGCTGGGAGAGCCAGTGACTGCACACTGGGAAGGTGCTACGTGCCCGAGGACAGCAGAGTCAAAATAGCACAGGGTCCAATCAAGCCGTGACAATGGTTCCCCAGATGAAATCAGGCACGTCTGACAACAGCAAACATATCTACAATTGGAGTGACTTTGCAGAGGAGTGAACCACAAGTAGTTCCCTTTCTACAACAGAGCTCTATTCCAATGACTCCATGGTATTTCAGTTCCGATGTAAGTCAACTACCACCCCCCCCCCCACGCTTTTATTACTATTGCCATGTTATTGCCATGTTGTAAATTTGATCTTCTTTCATCTTTGGGGGCTGAAAAGAGTACCTAGCAACTTAGAGCTTCAATATTGGTGCATATTGCTTCTCCAAATATACACACATTATGTGTGACCCTGCCACCCTGCAAGGATGGTCATAGTATGGTTCATCTGAACAAGTGCACGTTGTAAGTCAGACACTACCTCAACTATACTTTAGCTCTTTTAGCTCTGGTCTTGTGGCACCTACAAAATGATTGGGAGCTGGGGTGTATGCAAATAAGGTGCTTGTGGCCTACCAAGGGATTGGACACCTGCTAATAATGCAAGTAAGATGCATGGGATACTTGGGGCCATGTGAATAGTGCATATGGAACAAGGGAATTAGTTAACTTTGCCATCCTGAAAGGCAGGATGGAGAACTCACTACCCTGAACAAAGAGGCCAGAAGAGAAGCTGTGTCTTTGAACCCTAGGCCCTTGCAATGAAATACCCCTGGACCCGAGACAGAGTGCGGGCTGCAACACCAGGAACAGAAAGAAGCAGGGGCAAGTACAGCAGAGTGCAACATGCCAAGGGCTGGGGATTCATTGAGAATAATGTAGGCAAGGTCCCCATTCATTTTGAAGTTCATTTTCTATCTCGGGAGATAGAAAATTAGCAAATAAGCTCACAAGTAGAGACTCTATGGAATTGATAGATTTGATTCTTGCCCAGGGGGAAGGGAATCCATGTCCTTCATTGATTTTTAAAAAATCTACAGGAGATGAAGTTAGACTGTCTGGGGAAGATAGGACTTTTCCACAATTTTACCTACTCCAAATTATTAAGCAAATATTAGCAACCATTTGCCAGCATCTGATGAGGAAGTCAGAAGTTCGCTATTCTCCCTAAAGGCTCCAGCTATCAGAGACTTTTGTCTCTCTCATAGATAGAGCTGATTCCCTGCTTTTAGGACAATGGGTCGCTTCCTTTGAAGCCTGGTATCCACTAGTTTGGTCCCCTCTGGGGAGGGTTCACACACTGCTGTTAATGATCTCTGCTAGCCTAACCTGTTTAGCCACATCCAGGAATCTGGGGTCTGCTCTTGTCACATGGGGGACCCCATATCTCCCTTTCCTATAACTTGTATCTATAGCACAACCTTTTCTTGTGATGTGTGTAATTAGGGGCCTTGCATGGTTCCAAAGGGGATCTAAGGACTGGTCAGAATAAATAAAAATTTGCCCTCCCCCACCCCCCAGGTCCATCAGATGTTCTCATCTCTTCTCCCTGTCCCCCAAGTCTTCCTTTTCCCTCATTCTCTCTTTCCACATGGGCCACCTAACAGGACTGAGGTGAACATGCTACCACAAAATGTGTCTGACTGTTCTTCTTCTTCTCTTTCTCATGCTTTCTGTAACTTTACTATAATAATTAATAATCATCGCTGTGCAACTGCACCTACTCGAACCTGTGACATGTATTGGAGGCTGGTCTTCTCTGATATTAGACAGTAGAATTTTTTTGAGAATAATTTTAGCATGTTTCAGCTTCTGGATAGTGAAGATAAATCTCTACAGCAACAGAATTCAGGCTAGATAGGAGAAGACAGAGAGCCCCTCCCTCGAAGAGACATTTTGAGTATCAATTCCATACCAGAGGGCTTCCTAAAATAAATGATTTTCTAACTAGTCCTCTTGCAAAGTCCCGCCAACATGGAATCGCTCCAAAACCCAGTACACTCATTGCATGTTAAAATATAGAAAATATTGTATTTCTAGACAGGAAGAAATATATATCTATTTTAATACTGGTATTCATATTTAGTTTAACACTAAAGCCAAAATACACTCGCAAAGGTGCGAGACTTGGTATGATATTTGGCAAAGAATTAAAGAGCAGGGAAACATGATGCCTGACAGAAGAGAACAGGGCAGCCTGTAAAGCCCTTGAACTCCACAGTGTTCCAGGGCAGGAGGGAGCGCCTGGCTCTTTGTCGGCTTTGAGCACGCCCAAGCATTTTCTGGAAACTGCCAGCTCTGAAGCTCAAATCGCCTGCTCTAAGCTGAACGGAGACAGCAACAAATGGAGCAAAGGCATTGATTTAAAATTCCGCAGTCACTGCAATGCCAGGGTGGGGATTCCATTTACAGAATTGTTCAACTGAGAAGATCTGACAAATCCATAATGCAACTTCTCAGGCAATGTATAATCCATCGCTTAGTTTATAAATTATATGATAGTAAATCTCTGCTCGTTGAATTTCGAGAGGAGGAATGGGTGTGCTGTTCACAAATGTGAGCTTAGTAAAGAAGGAAGCACTTAAAAAAAAAAAGAATGAGAACTGGTATGGGTATACGTGTAATTATATCATCTGTGTTCATTCATCCATTCACTAGATATCTATTAGTGCCTGTCACAAATTTAGTGTTGGGATACAAAAGTGAATAAAACATGCTCCCTGACTTCAAGAAAGCTACCGTCTAGCTGTCGAGACCAATTTGTGAGACAATATTTATGGCACTAAGTAATAAGCACCAATACTAGAAGCTGAGGAACTTTAACAGGCTCAAAGAAAGCATAGACACACTTCCCATCTCTCCTCATGGCCAGGTTTCTAACCGGGTTGTTATTTGATACTTGGCATCATGAGATCACAAAAAACTAATCACCCAAAGGAGGACAATGACATCATCACATAACTGCCAAACCACAGTGAATCATAGCTAGTCACATTGATGGGTAGCCTTCACCATCACATCTGAGTTACTCTCGCCTCCCAGTGCTTCTTCCTGCCAAATGTACACAGACTAGTACGACAGTCGCTGTTTTACTATTGTTGTAAATGTGAAATGCCTGGTAGCGAGATAAGAGAGAAAGGAGGAGAAGTAATCCTGCCTAAGAAAGCAAAGAGGCATCACAGAAGACTAGGGGCTATTTGAGGGAAGCAGGAAATGTCAAGAAGGGCTTTGTCAGGTAGTTGCAGAGAAGAGTGTCCAGATAAATTTGCACGCAGGAGGAACAGCACATGCAAAACTGACATTCAAAAACATGTGCTTGGAAGAAAGTGCTTTATACACTTAGAGAATTACCCCACGACAGAAGGAAGAAACATAGGGGATAGAAAAAAGCTGACGGTAGCCATATGTGTAAGTTTGGATGTGGATCTAGCTATCCGAAAGGAGAAAAAAACAAAAACCAAAAATGTCCCCAAATAAGAATGACTCCAAAAATAAACCTCATATGGGCATGAACAGTCCTGAGCTAGCAGGAAATCTTCTCAATATTAGAGATTCAGTCTCCTCTATGTGGGCCCACAGTCCTAGCCGGGGGCATGGTCTTTGTCACAAGGTCTAACAGGATTCAAACCTGTCACATTATTCTCCTCCCATGCCTGCCTGCATTCTTCTTCTGCCATGCTTATGGTCACAATGCAATCCATTGTCACCCTTAGCATAATCTGCATTCTAGCTGGAAGATAAATCTCTTCCCCACAATTTGGGATTTCACGTGTCACTACATAATGTACCAAGAGGCATGATGAGACTTTAGGCATAAGGAAGTCTGGGAAACGGAGCTTTTGTTCTGGGAAGCCATGTGCTAAACTAACAATGGGAGGTCCTATTTCCGGAAGAAACACGAGGAAAGTAGATAAGAGGTAGTTTAATTTAGTGCACTGTACCTATAATCTCAATCAAGCCCATGGGGCAAACAGAATGTCACGTGTTGGTATTTTCTGCTTCCTGTATTCTGCGGTGCTTATTCAATGATGGTGTTTAAAAAGCAACTTTATGTTTGAGTACAGCTTTAGGTCAACAGAATTTCAAGTAGAAAGTACAGGGTACTTTCCTGTACCACATCCTGTCTCCCCCTACCCATCTCCTCTTCTTGTTTTAGTATCTTGATTTTGTGTTTTACGCCAATTCATTACAATTGATGAATCAGAATTGATGGGTTGCTATTGACTGAAGCCCATAGATTACATTAGGGTTTATTCCTTGTGTGGGACAGTTCTGTGTGTTTTGATTAATGCATAGTGCCACATGTACACCATTACCTTACCATTTCATGTGGAATTGCTCCATGCTCTACCTGTTCAACCCTTCCTTACCCCCTCTGACATTTTGACAAACTTTTTTTTTTTTTGGAGGGGAGGCATCATTGCCTCTGGTGGTGGGAGTAGAGGCCCAGTCTTTGCTTGTGTGGAGCTGGAATTGAACCTCCGTCCCAGTGGGCCGCGGTCCTGCGCACAACCACGACGCCACCGGGGCTCAGCCCTGACATTGTCTTTTTATTTGATTGATTTGACTATTTTTGCCCTTTCCAGAATCTTATATAGCTGGAGTCCTATACTATGGACAGCTTTTTTTTTAAAAAAACAAAACAAAACAAAACAGTTTTATGAGCGGCTAATCCATGTCATTCAATTCAATCATATCAAGAGAAGCTGTACAATCATCACCACACTCAGTCCTAGAACATTTTCTTCTTCCTTGTACTCATTGTTATTCAAGTGATTATTTTTTTTCTAATCGTGGCAAAAATATATGCAACAAAACATTCTCCAATTCCTACATGTCGAATTCAATGCCATTGATTATACTCTTCATGTTGTACAGCCATTAAGGATATCCTTTCTCAGATTATTCCACCACCGTAACATAAACTCCATGGCCCCTAGGAGACAAAGCTTTGTTCTCATCTCCCATGGTAATCATCATCAAGTTTTCCTTCTTTCTCCTTTTAAAAGTAGTTTTCTTGACAGAGTATTCACATATCATATACTTCCACAGTTAAATTGCTTTTAAAACGGGTTGTATAGACTTCAACACAAGCTCTACTAGTGCTCTCCCCCACCTCTCCCACATGCATTGTTTGCTCCCCCAATCTCCTTAACCTCTTCACTCCCAAATCTTTTTCTATATAGCTTTTTCAGACTGACTTCTTTCATTTAGCAATATATATTTCAGGTTCCTCTGCCTTTTCACAGATCAATCTCTATTCTTTTGGGAGGGGGGCCATCACTGCCTTCAGATGGTGGGAGTAGAAGGCCCAGCCTTTGCTCCGTGGAACTGGAATTGAACCTCCATCCCAGTGGGCCGCGGTCCCGCGCACAACCACTACGCCATCGGGGCTCAGCCTGATCAATCTCTATTTTATTGCTTAAATAAAGCTCCATCGTTATCCATTCACCCACTAAAGAACATTTTAGAGACTTCTAAGTTTTAGCAATCATGAACAAAGCTGCTATGAACATTCATGTCAGGTTTTAATGTGAACAGATGTTTTTGAACTTAACCGGGTGAACAGCCAGGCATGTGGTCACAGGATGGTAAGATGCATTTACGTCTAGCTCTGGAAGAAAGTGCACTGTCTTCCAAGATGGCAATACCAGCCATGAGGGAGGGCTCTTGATGCTTCACGTCTTTAGCTACCTTTGGCGTTGGCAGGGTTTGGATTTCAGCCATTCTAAAAGGGGTGTTAGGAGTGCTTGCAGCACAAGGGTGGCACAGCTTATAGCTGAAAGGTGGTTCAGACCAACCCAGGGCCATCACAGGAGACTCACCAGGACCTCTGCAACTGAGGCTAGTCCAGGTAGACTAGAAACAAATTCAATGAAACTCATATATGCATAAGGAAGATCTCAGCTGAGTATTGAGAAAACAACCCAGTCCAGTCCAGATCAAGTCCTCAAGTCTGATCTTAGCCCATGCGTCTGATATTAATCTGTAAAATCCTCTTCAGACTCAACGAACACATGCAATGATGCTGAATGCAGGAAGATCACAGGCCAGTGGGTGAAAAGTTTTGTGGGTCCAGTGACGTTGTAAGCATCTCGGCACTGGCAGGGATCTCCACATGGCTTCTCCAGTTCCCAGGACACGGGGTCTATCAGCAAAGTGCCATGTGTCTTGCCTGTAAAGTATCTCTACAAGTGTGAGTGCTGAGAGAGAGAGAGAGTCTTTCCTGCCTCCAAGGAGGAAATCTAGGAATTCCCAGAATTCCTGAGAGAAGGTCATGTCCACACAGAGGCCTCGTTGACTATGACCCAATTGACAGGCTAGACTTCACCCCTTCACTCATTGTGTTAGTCTGGGTAAACTAGACAAACAAACTCATAGTCTCGTATATGGATATAAGGGTACGGTTTATATACAAGAGGAGTGGGACATAGAGAAAGCATCCCAGGCCAGTCCAGTTCAAAATCATAAGTCCGATATTAACCCATATGCCCAATATCAATCTATAAGTCTCCTTCTGACTCATGAAGTCACACGTCAGTGGGTGCAGAGTCCCAGCGCCAGGAGGGGTCTCCCCAGGGCGTCTTGCTTCCAGGGTTCAGGGTCCATCAATAGCATCCAGTGGTGATAGAAGCAACTCAGCACTAGCAGGGATCCTCACGTAGCTTCTCCAGCTTCAGTGGTCTGGTTTCATCAGGGTAAAGCCATGTGGCTTCTTCTCCGGCTCCTTCAGCTTCTCAGATGCTGCCATCTTGTCTTGTCCATAGTTCATCTTCTCTCAGACTAACTCCCAACAACTGGAGAGATAGCTTCTCATCTCCACCAGGGAAATATTGCGAGATTTCCCAGATGTATCAGGAGAAAATCATGCCCACACGGAGGCCTCATTGGCTACTCAATGACTACCTCCAGATTAACAGGCTAGACTCCACCCCTACATCTCAATCATGAAATTAACATAAGCACATGATGACCACACTCATAATCCTCTCAAATCCCAAATTGACACCAGATTATGTAACTACCACAGCCACCCACTGGGTAAACCAATTGGAAAACCCTATTGGGTAGTGTCTATTCTGTCACATAGGGTGACATGGGCTTGATGGCACTTAACAACAATAAATTAGTGTTGTGGCATAGTGCTCATTTCACTGGCAATTTCCTGGTGATGCGGGATATTGTACATACTTATTTGCCATCAATGTATTGTTGGGAATATGTATCCAAATATTTTGCCCTTTAAAAATTCTCTAAACCTTTTTTGGTTTAAGGATTCTTATATTGGATACAAGGTCTTTCTCAGATATGCAAAAAGAGCTCATAAACATGTGACAGAATATTAGCAATTGGTGGGACTTGGGGCAAGAAATGAGAATTTTCATGGTATTATTATTTTTAAACTGCAGGGTGGATTTTAAGTTTCTCAAGATCAAAATCAGAGGAGAAAACCTGATATAATGACAGGACAGAACTTGAGTTCCATATAAAAGGACTACCTTGCAGTTCTGTATACAAGAGAGCTTCTGGATCTACTGTCTGCCAGTTCTTCTTCCAATGACACATAGGAAATAATTTATTGTGTTGACTCTCTTGGTGAAAAGGAAGGGGAGGGTGCTCTTACATCACAGTGGGTCTTGAGGATGCAGCTCTGTCAGTGAAACCCACTGGGTTCTCACTGAAGACAATGTGTGAAAACAAATGTCAAAGCTAAGGCAAGAGTGCCATTGTTTTGAGCATGATGAGTGGGCCTGCAAACATTTTGCGGAAAAAATAGAATAAAAGGTAATGGAAAATTTCTACACACTTTCTGAAGGCACCTGCTACCTTCACTCAATATGAATCTCTTTAAATGAAATAAAAGGAAAACCTCTCAAGAGCAGATGATAAGGCTTAGCTAGAGGAAGAGCCACTGTGCTCATGGGACAGGGGCTCTGGCTGCTGAAGAAGGGCATACAAAGCTTTCTGGTAGGAGCTGAGGTGGTCATGGGGATTTTAATTCATGCCCTTGATAGAGGGCAGTTGAAACATGTCATCAAGAAAGGCTAGCCACTGGAAAAGAACATCCGGTTTGGTAAATTAGATGATCAGAGAAAGCAAGAGACTCTGTTAGTAAGAAGAGTTGACATAACAGTCACAAGAATGAACGCAGCCATATCAACTGTGTTAGGCCGGGTTGACTCAAGAAACAAATCCAGAGACACTTGTATACGTAGAAGAAAGAGGTTAATATCTAAATCAGGAAAACATCCCAGCCCTAAGTCAACTCAAGTCTCTAAGTCCACTACTAGCCCTAAGTCCCTCTTCAGACTCATGAAGCCACATGCAATGAAGCAGAAAGATCACAGGCTGGCAGATATAAAGTCTTGTGGATCCAATGGTAGTGGACACATCTCCAGGGCTTGTGCAGGTCTCCATATGGTTAGCAGGCATGCAGGTGAAGGAAGAGAGAGAGAAAGTAAACCACCCTCAGCAACCATATATCTCAATGGGATCTCTGAACGAGTTCATCCAACTCAGACCTGGTTGACAGGCTATCCTCCACCCATAACTCCATAGGGGTGGCATGTTGGCACAAAAAGACCCACCAACATGAGCAAGGCACTGGATCATACAAAACTTCATTCTGTTGTACATGGGGCATCATGACTTGGAGTCAATTCATTGGCAACTAACAAAACTTTTCCATGTTGGTAGAAATGGTTTACTCTGGGGCAGCTGGATGATGGAATGACATACTCTTCAAATAGTCCTGGCAGTGGGCTGGTTAGGCATTGATAGTTAGACTGATAGTGCAAACCCACCAGCAGCACCAAAGGAAAAAAAATGAGGTTGTGTGGTCCTGTAGAGATTGATACCCTCGGAAAAATAAATATAGGATCACTACGAAGCAGAATCAACTTGAGGCAAAAATACATTGTGCTTGGTAAGGTGGAAGGTCAGTGACGATCAGGGAAATCTTCCATGAGGTGGTTTGACAGGTGGCTCCAACGATGGACTTAATTATGCTGATGATCTTGAGTTAACTCGATGGCAGGGTATTTGCTTTATTTTGTTAGGTTTGTAGCCTTAGAGGTCCACAGCGGGCAACTCTACCCTTTAGATAAGAACACATCTTATTTTTCTGAAAGTGCTCAATACTTTTAATATAATTTTGGAACAAAACTGTCTATATCCAAGTGAGGGACTTTAGGAATTCCTTGGCCCTCCTTTTCCACCTGGCTCCCGACTTTGTCAAGTGTATCTCCTTTCAGTTCCCACCTGAGCCACGGTGTCTCACTTGCACTCCTTCCAGTGCTCTCATATATCCCCGACGGTCCCGGTCTTTCTCCAGCTCTTTCTCTGCTTTTTCCAGCATTGCTGTCATTCTTGTCTTCCTGCATTTTCCTTACCGTGCCCCATTCTGAATGCCAGTGCCAGCACAGTCACATTTATTATTTAGAGGATGCACAGCATGAAGTTGAAACACACAGTTTATTTCCCAGAGTCATCACTTCACCCTAGTGACCTTCTTTTTCTCTGTGCTAGTTTTTCATCAGAAAAAAGCAGACAGTAGGCACCCCCAAGACTGGTTTGGGGAATAGCACTGATCCACTCTCACACACAGTCTGCCTATGGAAGAAGTTTTTTGCATCACTGCTCCATGGTCAGAGAGAACTCAAGGGAGACTCAACCTAGGTGGAGCCTCAAAGACTTCGAGTTTCTCACAGTAAACCATAATCCTACACAAACCTAGTTCCCAGGATTTAGGTTCTAGTATATCCTCTCCTCTGATCAGACATTTTATTCAAAGTATCTTGGTGTGCTTCTTCTGAGTGGACTACCAGACATGCTCCTTGGATGACCATTTGTTTTCAGACAAGCCTTCAAGACCCCAGGTGCTATTTCCCCCCAATACTCTGGCACCATCTAATTCCTTCACCTCAGTTTGCTAGAGCACTCATATCTTCAATGTCCACCTCATGAGGGTGAATGTTGAGAAGGGCTACAGTGTAAAAATGAATCCTTCTTAGGACTCATGCCTTAATTTGCTTGCTCGAAATCCATTTATAGACTATATCTTCTTTATGTATCAAAGGTCGCCTCATGAGCAGCATATTAACTGCCTGAGCAATAATATTGTTTGTAATCTCCATGTTACATTTGATCCTTCAAATAATAATAGCTTCCTTAACCTAGTCACCAGTTTAAATTTAGAATGTTAGTGAGAAAAAGAAGCAACACCTAAGGCATGTAACACAAAAGCAAAGAATGAGGAAATTAGTTATAATTATATAAGAAGCTCAGGTTGCCAATGTCAGGCAAGCTCAAAAGCAACTGAGATTTGAACAAAGTCCAATCAGCTCAGAGTCCATGACCTTGGGGCAGCCATCTCCTCCTACCCACTAAGAGTGTCTCAGTTTCATGCCCCAAAGGGTGTTTCAGTTCCTGTAATCTGCAAGGAGGTGTGTGCTTAAAGTTAAACAGCAGATTTTAGTTCTTTCTTGTGGGGTTCCAATTGAGTCCTTCCACAGTGTCCTATGAAACAGGTACGCTTTGCAAAGACAAAAATCTGAATTTCAATTAGCCTGAAGCATAAAGACTGGATCACCAAAGACAAAAAAGAAATTTGTTAAAAACACATGAGCAGCAGGATAATACAGGGTGGACCCTCTCATTGGGGATCTATTTAAAAAAAAAAAAGCTTTGAAAAAAGTTAAGTTTCATTCTGGAAAACTACCCCTCTCTAGTTCACCCACCAGAAACAGACAAAACCATATTTCCAATGAATCAGTTCTTCTCTGACCTTCTTATGCATTGCTCAGCTTTCCTATGCATATGAAGCAGTCAAACATGCCATGACTTGATACCAGCAGACCTTAGCCTTCAAAGTGACACCCTGAGATATTTTATAGCAGATTTTCCCAGTCCTTCCTACATTGTCCAATATTTTGCCCATATACTCCTTCAATTTTGCAACTTGATGTTTAAACTTTTCCTTCGATTTTTTTGCACCTTGAGAAATACTTACTGTGTTCTTCCCTTTGCAGTGTATACGCAATATATAATTGTACCTCTTTTGACCATTTCTCCTTTCAAGCAAGTGAACAAACATGGCATGAGTTTTTTCTTCTGAACTCACTGATCATAAGCAACTCTCCTTAGGCCACATGGAAGGTGGAGGGAAGGTTATTTTGTAGAAGTGGAGACTGAGCCATTTCTTTCTGTGACTTATTGTTCCTTGATGGTCCTGAGAGACCATGGTCTCCTATATACTACTTTCCTTTAATGATGGAGTGCTGCTGTGCACATCCAACATTATAACTCTTGTGCTAGACAATACCTGGTTCATGATAAATCTACTCTGCTATGCCATCCAACCTAAAGAAGCCTTTGGCCACCTTCTCCTGGATATTGAAAGAAAAAAAGATCTGGCAGATTTAGTATGCAAAGTAATTTTAATACAGGGTACCACACAATAATTGCTTCATTATCCATTAAATAATTTCTTTTCATTTGCTGAGTCAAAACATTGAATGAAACTCTATGCTTAGTGGTCCCTTCTCAATAAACTCAAACTGATCCACGATTACATTCCTTGCACCATTATCCTAAATGCTTAATAGCCACTCCCACACACTCACCAGGTTTCTGCTTTTTTCTACACTCAATAGAATAATTAAGCAGTTCTTTTTAAAGCATTTTTATTTGCACATAATTCACAGATCATATAATTCAAGAATTCAATCATATTAAGAAGAGTTGTGCAGACTCATGAAGCACATGCAATGAAACCAGGGCAATCAGAGGCTGATGGGAGCAGAGTCTTGTGTATCTAGAAGCAATAGAAGCATCTCAGCACTGGCAGGGGTCTCCCCATGGCGACTTATAAATTAGTACCGGACATAGGGTCTAATATTGGATTCATGATCTCGGGCTAGACTGGGCTGGAATGTTTTTTCTTTTTTTTGGGGGGGAGGGGTCATCACTGCTCTGGTGGGAGTAGGAGGCCCAATCTTGCTCCTGGAGAGCTGCTGCTGGATTTGAACCGCCATCCCTGTGGGCCGCAGTCCTGCACACAACCACTACGCCTCCGGGGCTCAGCCTGGGATGTTTTTTCAATATTCATTTGCTCTTGTATATAAACCTCTTTCTTATACATACACACACACACACACAGAATAGTTGTGCAATTATCACCACAATCAATTTTTAAACATTTTATTCCCCTGCCCCAAACTCATTGTTCTTAGCCCCCAACCTCCCTTGTTATGTCCCTAGGTAGTTATTAATCCAGTTACTGATTCCATATATTTACATACCCTGGGTTTCTTATATAGAAAAAAAAACATGAAAAAAAATCAAGAAGCAAAAATAAAACACCAACATTGATCCCCAAAACTCCAGAGAACAACCTCAATTGAAAAGAGAGCATAAAAGATAATAAATTAGACCAAATTTAAAATGGGTCAAAAGGGAGACCCAGTGATCTGTAGGTACATTTTAACTTCCTTGGTGATGTAGCGGTTGTGCATTGGGTTTTGCTCCACTGGGTTGGCCATGCTTAACCACGGACCTCCGCCAGAGAAAGACTGGACTCTTCACGCCTGTGGACAGGTCAAGTCTCAGAGGCCCACAGGGACTCATTACGAGTCGGCATTTACTTAATGGCAGTGAGTCTGGTTTTTGACTTGGGGATGGGTGCATTTAATTCAACTTGATGTGCAGAAAGAAATTTAGGTAAAAGAGCATTCTTTAGCACAGGGTCAGACTTTTCCGATGAGGTCTTCACTTGATCTATTCTAGTTGTAGATAATTGGTTGATGAATTGTGCACAGTCACGTGGATTCTAAATTTCAGATAAGGATGACTCAGCGGTTGGATTGAACAAACGAAAGTATTTGCTTTGCACAGTGGAAAGTGTTAATAAAGATAATAATGGATATGAATCCCCTTTTACAAAAAAGAATCAGTTATGTTACTGACAAATGCTAAATCTACAGATCATTTACTAGCTCTTCAACTGTATAAGGGTATTGTAAAACCACTTGGTTAGTTGAGTCAAAACCTAACTTTTAGAAAACTTGAATAGGCTTGAGTTACTGAAACTAATTTTCACTTATAATTAGCAATAGGCTTCTGATTTCCTCCATTGTCTTGAGTTAAAATTCATGGGGCTTGCACACCTTTTTCATGTACAAAAAAGTGGAAAAGTTTATCAGATTTTGGAAGACCAAGGCAGATGGAGTCTTTAAATGCTTTTTTCAGTCTGTAAAGAATTGTTCAAATGTTCCATCCAAGGCAATGGTTCAGGAATGTAACTTTTACCAGCTCATAAAGTGGAGAAGCTCGCCTCCCCCTCAAAAATATTTTTGACAATATCCTGCTAATCCTAAGACTTAATCTAGTTATTTCTTAGTGTAAGTCTAAGAAATTGTCTAATAATGTGCTATCCTGATGAAAAAAGTCTTACTCTATTTTTAGATCATGTCCCAAGTACACAACAGATTCCCGAACAAATTGCAGATTCTCCTTTGAAACCTTATGTTTTTTTATTGCCAAATGTTTCAACACATGAATTAAGCCCTTTAACTCTGAGATATGACAGTTTGAGTAAGTAGTAACATTTTCCGAGGAAATGCAAAAGAGATTTTGACTAACTTCACCCACAGCTATGCTTTAAAAAGCAGAACATGTATTACTGTTAACTAATCTGATTATGAGAGAACTTTGGAAAGTAAATTATGGGGATTTGAAAATAAAGTATGGGGGTTTGAAATGACTGCAAATCTAACAAAAACAATTTTTGTTGATTGCTCTAAGATTGTGTCCAGTCCTTAGACATCCTCTATAATCCACACCCATCTGGAAGCTTGTATGGTGGTGGCTGTGTGGAATGCTGTTTCTCCCATTCAATCTCACCCTGACTGAAATTTCCAGTCTAATTCCTTTTCCCTTGAGAACACAGATTAACTCTGAACTCAAATATCCTACATCCCTGCTGTTATCTTAGGGGAACATTAACTAACTTTGCCTTGACAGGAATAAAAACAACAATCCCGATCATAATGTTACTGTAACAGGGAGATTCTCACGACTTATTCCAAGTCCAGAGACCTGAGCTTTATCAGCCTATCAGCCCTAGGGCACTTGGTAACTACAGAACAATTATTTTCTCATTTATGGACATTGGGAAATGACAGTGGAGCTGCCTGAATATTGGAAACCTAGAGTTCAGGGAAGAAAGACAGCTATTGGAGTCATGCTGATGGAGAAATCAGGACAGAGGGTAAGCCCTGGAGACAAGATGCGGAGAACACCCTGAGTGTTCAAATGTCTCAATTGTGCTCCACCCCCAATTGTAAGATGAAGAGCTGTTGACAGTCATGCTATGTCAGCAGCAATGTCTTCCCCCTTCTTCTCTTCCATCTCAGCCATTGTCATATTTATGGCATATAGATATGCCAACCCTTGCCTTGTCTGGCACACCCTCTGCCCACTCCTCCTACCCTGCAAATTTCTGTCTTGCTTAATGCAGGACACTAGGGCATGGGGCACCCACTTCAAGTGGCATCCAGAGAACACACTGTACTGCTATACCTGAGACACACTTGTGCCTGGTGAGGGGCTCATTGTGAGTCAACAGGTACAAAGAGCAGGCGCGTCTAGATGGCTGGGCCCATGTTGGTTCCTTCCTCGGAACTGTGCACATAAATATGCTGGCAGAGAAGGCTTTCCAGAGAAAGGGGCTCTCTGTGAAAGGGGATGGGGAGAGGACAGGAGGAAAGAAGGAAGGCAGCTCAGCTAAAGATTGAGCAAGAGTCTTCTTCGGTGTCCTGGTTCTGCTGGTCTGCTCCTAGCCACCTGTGCCTAGGGGAGCAGGGCACCGAGGCAAGAGGCTTGCAGAGCAGCTGCATCTATTCGTCAGTATTGCCCTCTGTTGGGAGGACAGTCTACTTCAATGTCTCCTATCTGGGTGTCCAAGCAGAGTCTCTGTTAAAGACACAGTGGGTTCGGTCTCTATCTGCCTTTCAATTTCTTGTCCTTATCAGGGTGCCTTCCTCCCTGGCCTGGGTACATGGTAACTTGCAAAACTTCATAGGTTTCATCTGTAGCTTTTCTTAGTAAGAAGGGACTGCAGTTTCACTCGCCTGTAGAACACTGTAACTTGCTGGCTGTAGGAGAATAGTGTCCACAGCTGAACTGACCTTGTTCTTGTCTTCTCTATACAAGAAAAGATACATTTCATCCACAGTCTGTGTATGATTTGTGCCTTTTTTGAGTGACCTATGCCGTCAATGTGCCATCATTTATTATGACTTTTGAGCAAACAAAGAGGCCGCTCTTGTTCACCTGACATCTGAAGAAAACTACCAACAAGTAAGAGAAAGATCAAGAAAAGCAAAGAATACTGACCCTGGTGAAATCAAAAACAATGCCGACTCCGAAACAATGCTACCTCTTGAATTCATCTTAATTTTCAAGAAAATTAAATATAATTTAAATTGTGTCTCCATCCTCGATAGTAAGATGAAGTGCATGATTCAAAATTCTAAGAATAATCAAAAGAGATACAGTGAGAATTCTCCTTGTTGTCCTCAGTCTCATTCCTCCCCCTGCTCAGGACAATCCTTTTTTTTTAAATTAGTGCAAATTCATGCAAATTTAAGGCCCACGACTCTTTTCCCCTCTGTCTTACATAAAGCGTGCCATGCTCCTCATGCTTTACTAGTATGCCTCTGGAGAAGCTTTCATGACAAGACATAACACATTCTTTCCATCTGTTTGTAGCTGTAGTCTCTATCAGCTATTCTCAACCTGGGGGTTGAACAACTCTAACAGGGGTTGCCTAAGTCATAATAGTGGCAAAATTACAGTTATGAAACAGCAACGAGAATAATTTTATGGTTGGGAGGTCACCATGACATGAAGAACTGTATGAAAAGGTTGCAAGCATTAGGAATTGTGGCAGTCACTATTTGGTGTCAATTTCAGGATTGGGAATGTAGGGGTGGAGGCTAGCCTATGAATCTGGAGATATCCAATGAGACCTCTGTGTGGGAATGGCTCTCCTGAGAATTCTGGGAAATCTGGCTGTATTTCCCCCTTAGAGGTGAGAGCCTTGTGACTCAGTCCTTTGGAGACATTTTACTGACAAAACACAAGGCTAACTCCCTGTGAGATATCTTGGAGGAAAAGCCACCTGTACTTACCCTGCTGGAACCAGACCTCTAAAGCCTGAAAAGCCATGCAGAGACTCCTGCCAGTGCTGAGATGCTTGAGAAGCCCCAGAGAGGTCTCTGCCATGGCTGATATGCTTCTACCACCACTGGATGCACAAGACTCTGCATCACTGGCCTGTGATTGTCCTGGTGTCATCATGAGTTTCATGAGTTTGAAGAGGACTTAGGGATTGGTATCGAACATATGGACTAATATAGGACTTGTGACCTTGGACTGGACTGGGTTGGGATATTTTCTCAATGTTCCATTCCTCTTGTATATAGACCTTTCCCTTATATGCGAGTTTATGAATTTGTTTTTCTAGTCTACCTGGACTAACACAGGAATGTTGAGAACCACTGGTCTACCTGATTTGGAGAGCACATTGGGGTTGATGGGCCCGTTCTCTCTACATGAGCCCTGGAGCTGCTTTTCAGTCTGTTGGTGTTGAAATGCAAGCTTCATTGCATAGGAGTGATACTCTGAGCGTGTGGTGTGATTGCGGACATGGGATTGTTTGGGCAAAGGCTAAATGCGCTTATACTTTGGGAAATGTTGCCACTTTGCTCCTCTTAGATGCACTTGTGTCAGAGGTTTCGCCATAACCCCACTGGCCAGGTGTCACCCACATGTGGAGTTTTGCCACTCCAAGAGGTCAGGCATGTTTTCTTGACATACATAGCTTCATTCTCATTTCTCTTATGACTGAGGTTGGACATCTGTTCAGGGATTTCAGGGCCATTTTTATTTATTTTTCCACAAACTGACAATTTTTTACTGAGTGGTTAGTTCTGGTTTTTTTTTTTCTAAGCACCTGTGGTGGTCATGTACTCGTGTCAATTTCATGATTGGGAGTCTAGGGGTAGAGTCTAGCCTGTCATTCTGGAGATGGCCAATGAGGCCTCTGTGTGGGCATGGCTTTCTCCTGAGAATTCTGGGAAGCCTCGTGGTATTTTTCATTTTGAAGGAGAGAAACTAGATTGAGTTCCTGGGAGATAAACTACTGGCAAGATGAGATGACAGCTTGCTGATTGATTCTGATTCCTGTAGAATGGAGGAGCCAGAGAAGAGGCCACATGGGCTTGCCCTGATGGAGCCAAACTCCTGAGGCAGGAGAAGCAACATGGAGACCTCTGCCAGTGCTGAGATGCTCAGGAGGCCATGGGGCGACCCTTGCAAGCGCTGAGATACTTCTTTTGCCACTGGACACACAAGACTCTGCATCCACTTACCTGTGATAATCCTGGTGTCATTGCATGTGCTTTGTAAGTCGGAAGGAGACTTTATAGACTGTTAGCAGACATATGGGCTAATATCAGACTTAGAACTTTGGACTGGACTGGGTTGGGATGCTTTCTCAATGTTCCTCTTATATATAAACCTTTATATATAAACCTTTCCCTTATATCCATATGCATGTCCATGAATTTGTTTCTCTAGTCTACCCGGACCAGCACCCCACCAGCGAATAGAGGAGCCCTTTCTCTCTAATAGGTGGTCCATTATTTTCCAAAATACACCATTTGTATCTTGACTTTTTTATGAGTTTCAAACGTTTGAGTAAGTAGAGAAGTCAGTATAATGAACCCTAAGTATTCATCATTCAAATTCAAAGGTTACCAGCAATCAGTCTGTCTCGCTGCTTCTATCGCCCATTCCCTCCCACCACTGCTCTGGATTATTGAAGGCCAATTCCAAAGATCCTTGTATTTCATCTATCGATATTTCTGCAGAGATCTAAAGGACATCATACTTGCCAATGGAGAGGATCAGTTGAGTGGAGAAATTGACGGTAGCATTAACCATCAAAGACCATGGGACGGGTGCAGGTGGGAGGCAATGTTACCTTCTGCTACACAGAACACCTCCACCATTTCGAGCCAGCTCAAAGCCAACCCACAGCAGATTGCTAAAAGAGATTCTATCTGAATCTCTCTTTAAAAAAAAAACATAGCTGCAATACTATTATTACTTTGACATGAGCAAAAATAATTTCCTTTTTTCGTTACTTAATTAGCTTCTTTGTAAGAAATCTAGAACACCAGTTTGTGAAGATAAATTCCATTTGTGAGCACGAAGATAGCCTGCAAGTAGACTTGGAGCTGGGGAACAGCTTTGATTTTTGCCAAAATTTGATAGTCCACAGCTTTCTGTTCAGGTTTGGGCTGATGTGTGATCTCGTTCTTCTCTTTCTTCGTGTCAAAGATCTTGTCTTGTTGGTGTCTGGGTTTAGGCAGCTTGTTCTTGAAGTAGGCATCCGTGAGAGGCCTGGGATATTCACACCACGGGTAGCGATTTTGGTGGAGGTGGTGGCGATGGCCAATTTCTGGTACGTGGCACTCACAGGAACTCGATGGAGGGAGATAGGTCCAGTGACGAGCAGCAAGCCACTGCCCAGCTGCCTCAGTGGCACCCAGTCAGGATGGTCTGAAGGGTCCCGGGAGTGATGCTGGCATGCACTCCCGCAGGCCTGGCCTGATTGAAGGGCTTTTTGCCTGGACTCCACTGCTTCCAAGGCACGTCTTCTGTAGAGTAACACCTAGGCACTGTGCACAGCTTCACCACTCAGATGCTACCATGTTTGTCACCACCAACTGGCTTTGTGATGGTAGTTAGGATCACCTTCTCCTCCTTCTCCCTCACTTCCCCCCTCCTATTCCTCCTCCTCCCTGGATTTGGCCGCTTAATCCCTCCTCTTGTACATGGCCTTTCCAAAATACATGACCCAGCAGGAATGTCAGCCAATTCCTCAGGCCAGGACGGGGTTTTGGCTGCAGTGGAGCATTCCCTTCTTGAACTTTTTGCCCTTGATCGTAGCCTCCTGAACTTGGCCACTGGCATCTGCTTTCTTAACTTTAGACTTCTTCTCCTTGGTGTCTGGTTTCTTTTCAGCCTTTGCACCTGCCATCTTGCAAGATGATAAAGAGAAGGCTACAGCTTCTGGGCTACAAGGCCAATCCTTCCTGAATATCATCCAATAACTCGTGTTTAAGTTCTCCTGTACTCCAGGGTAAATGTCTGTATCTTGTACAGCTCTTTCATTCTGTAAACCCAGCCTGTCATTCTTGCTTCACTGAATTTCTTTTCTTTTATTGATCATTTTTTTGGGGGGGCTCTTACAAATCTTGCAACAATCCACCATTCAAATGCATCAAGCACACTTGTACAGATGTTGCCATCAACATCTCCATAACATTTTCTTTCTACTTGAGCTCTTGATACAGTTCCTTCACCCCCCTTTCCCTCCTGCATTCTCCTATTCTCATGAATCCTTGATCAATTATGTATTATTATTATTTCATGTCTTACAGTGTCCATTGTTCTCCCTTCACCCACATTCCTCTTATATGTCCCCCTGGGTGGTGGGCTATATATCCACCCTTTGTTGCCCTGGGTCCCCCCTTTCTCCCTCTCCCCTGCCTTCCGCTCCCACCATCCCCCTACCCTCATGATATCGCTACTCCCATTACTGTTACTGAGGGTTTTATTTTTCCTGAATTCCAGGTGTCAAAAGCTCTTATCTGCACAATGGGTGTACTCCAGTCTACCAGATTTGTAAGGTAGAAGGTGGGGGAAGAGGTGGCGCGGAGAGAAGCATTCAGGAACAAGAGGAATGATGTGTGTTTCATTGGTGATATACTACATCCTATTTGAACCATCCCTTCCTTGTATCCTTTCTGTGGCGGACTGTCCACTTGTCTACAGAGGGACTTTGGGTATCCAATCTGACCTCTCTCTTTCACATCAATATAATTACCTATTTTGTATCTTTTGATACCTGATCCCTGATTCTGTTGACACCTCATGATCACAGAGGCTGGTGTGCTTCTTCCATCTGGGCTTATTTGCTTCCATGATAGATGGCTGCTTGTTTATTTTCAAGACCTCAGATCCTACATCTTTTGATAGCTGGACACCATCCAGTTTCTTCACCTCATTTGCTTATGTACCCATTTTATCTTCAGCAATTGTGTCAGGAAGGTATCAAAGAGTGCCAGGTTATTAAAACAAAGTGTTTGTGTGTTTAGGGAGGCATTGAGTAGAGGCCCAAAGTCTGTTTGCTATCTTAATACTTAACCTATAAGTATATGCACATTGGCCTTTTCTTTTAAAATACCTTTTCTTATAAAATAACATATTTACATATGTACATGTCTATATCTATACCTCCATAAATAGCTTTTGCCGACTACTCCTTTCTTTTATTTCCTTTCACCTTCCTCCTGTCCCATTGTCATGCTCACCCTCCATTTGGCTTTCAGTAATTTCTGTTGGATACATTGAACTCTGATTCATTACACTCTTAGAAAATGTATTTGAGGAAAAGTTGGGTTGTTGGATTGGCAGCCTTTCCCAGGGCCTAGAATTTGCCGAGTGGCTCGCCAAGGTGTCTCCTTAATGTGTTGATCTGCCTTCAGCCCTGGTGGTGCAGTGGGTGACATGTTGGTCTGGTTAACAGTTCAAAACCTCCTTGTTCTCTGTGGGAGAAATAATGTGGCTTATACTTTGTCCTTCTTACTCTCACAAAGATTTACAGATTCAGGCATACACAGGAGCAATTCCACTTTGTCTAATAGGGTTGTTACGAGTGAGAGTTGACTCAGTGACAGTGAGTGTGTTTCTATCTTCTGTAAATCAGTTGTTAGATTTGAAGATGTTATAGGATTGTAGCTTGATTTCAGAGTAGCCAAGATTATAGGTAGATTATGGAAAACTTATATAGAAAATTTCCCACATCAAATATTTGGTTAATCTGAAGTTTAGTTCACATAGCAAAGACACAGTAAATATTTTATTATTTTTCTCTACTTACTACTTTTGGAAAGAGTAATTCGTGCCCTATGATACTCCAGACAACAATGCATGATTATTATCTTTATGAACTTATATACTTTAGCATATTTTATGTATTTCAATTCCTTGCAGTTATTGTCCTTAGTTATGCTCAAATTGTCCCATGCTTAGCCATTAGAAGCCACTTCAAGTTGAACTAAGTCCTTGTGACTTAACTTCAGGTAGTCATTGTGACCCTCCTTACTTTCTGATAGGTCAAGATGTTCCAACTTCTTTTGTGTATTTCCTGCCCTGGAAACAATACAAATGCTTGAGAACAATATCTTAAATTGAATCAATAAGACACAAGAGAATAAATCCTGTATGATTTCACTTATCTAGAACTATGAAGAACTGGAAATACACAGAGGCAAAAGTTTATCAACAATTATCAGAGGGTGAGGAAAAAGGAATGAGAGTTATTGCTTAAGGGTTGGGAAGATAAAGCTTTTTTGAGGAAATGGAGAGTAGTGACAGTTGCACAGTATGATAACTGTATTTCAATTGTCCCTTTAAGACTGACGAAGCCAGTTAATTTTGGTGACACACTTGTATACGTTACCATAATTGAAACAAAAAAGATAATTGATGGTCAAATAGCTTAAAAAAGTGTCTTCCTTATTAAAGTTCACATTCATATATCTTGGTGAATTTTCAGAACAAAAGATAAAGAGAAGGTCTAAAAACCTCAGAAAGATAAAACACCTCTCCTTGCAAGGTAAGGGAATTAGAACATCACATTGCTAAAGGGTAACATTAGGCAGAATTTAACAGTGACCAATGGTTCAATGCTATCAGATTCAATGTTATCAGCATCTTGAGCCTAGAATTCCAGACCCATCCAGAATTTATATAACTATAAAGGTAAGAGAGCATTTCTAAAACCACAAAAATGTTATATATTTAGATTCTATTTAGGGATATGCTAGCAAAACAAAACAGGGCCACATGGGATATATATATATATATATATATATATATATATATATACATACACATATATACACACATATAATCTCCACATATTGCAGTAGCTGTATGTGAGTCATAAGAAATTAATAAGAATACGTGGGAATAAGAAGAATTCACAGGAATGATAATTCTCAATCTCTAATGCGATGAAGAATATATCGAGTACATATTGAAAATTGCATTACCCTATTATTCTATAGATTCTGATAAAGCAGATTTAGGCTATAAGTGATGATGTTTTCAATAAGTTCCTCAGATGATTCTGTAACTTTCTTTGAGGCGACTGCTTTTGAGTCTAACCTTTTTCTGGCAGCAAAGTTTCAAAAACAAAGAATTGCACTTTCTTCTCTATGAACCCAGTCTTTCTGTTTACTCTATTCATTTAGTCATGTGCCAGGGAATTGTTCTTTTTAAAGCTTTTATAATACATTCATATCAAAGCTGATAAAGGCCTCCTGATTCATGGAGTTTATTCTTAATTCTAAAAGGGATATTTAAGGAACCCTGCAATAGTTAGACATTGGACTGCTGTGTTGGTCTGGGTAGACCAGAGAAACAAATTCAAGAAGACTTGTATGTATGTAAGAGAGAACTTTATATCAAAGAGCAATTGAATAATGAGAAAACATCCCAGCTCAGTCCAGATCAAGTTCCTAAGTCTAATATTAGCCCAATATGTCCAATCTTAGTCTATAAATTCCTCTGCAGACTCACGTAACACATGCAATGATGCCTTGTGCAGGATGATCACAGGCCAGTGGGTAGAAAGTCTTGTAGATCTAGTAGTGGTGGAGGCATCTTAGCCCTGGTGTGGGTCTCCACGTGGCTTCTCCAGCTCCAAGGCTCTGGCTGCCATCAACATAGCTCCATATGGCTCGTCAAAAGAAATGTCTCACAGGGAGTGAGCGAGTGCCCGGCTCCAGCAAGCTTTTTCTCTCCTTAGTGCCTCCCAATGAGGTCATATCAAGCAGGAACCTGATTGACAAGTTAAATGCTACCCCTTCACTTATAAATCTAAAATTGACAACAGATTATGTAACTACCACAGTTACTAATTTAAAAGTTGATGTTTCAAATCCACCCAAGAGAACGATGTGGTGAACTCTCTTTAAAAATATTACCGTCTTGGGGCTGAACCCTGGTGGTGTAGTTGGTTGTGCATGGGACTGCAGCCCACTGGAATGGAGGTTCAATTCCAGCAGCGGCTCCACAAGAGCAAAGACTGGGCCTCCTACTCCCACCACCAGAGGGCAGTGATGTCCCCCCCCCCAAAAAAAAAACAAAAAACAAAACCAAAAAATATTACCGTCTTAAAAGAAATATTACCGTCTAGAAAACCCTATAGGGCAATTCTACTTTGATCATATGAAATCAATTATAGAATCTAAAATCAATTATATGGCACCTAAAAACTACAGCAAAGAATTGAATAATCACCATATGGCAGTTACATAATCTCCTGTCAATTTATGAAGGGGTGGAGTCTATTCTGTCTCTCAAGTCACAACTTGATGACCTCATTTGGAGGCTCTCAGGAGATGAATAGTCCACTGGAGGCCAGTACACCCCCTGCTTCTTTCTCTCTGCTCTGTCTTCCTGCTGACAAGACACATGGATCCAGAGCCTGGGAGCTGGAGAAACCATATGGAGACCTATGCAAGTACTGAGATGCTTCCACCTCCACTGGATCCATAAGAGTTTCTACTTAATGGCCTGTGACCTTCCTTCATTCAGCATCATTGCATGGCTGCATGAGTCTAAAGAGGAATTTATGGACTAGTGTGGGCATATGAGTTAATATTGGACTTATGGACTTCATCTGGACTGGGATGTTTTCTTAATGGACCTTTGCTCTTTGATATAAAGATCTCTTTTACACGCATATGAGTGTTTATGAATTTGTTTATCTAGTCAACTGGACCAACACACATTGTGCTAGGCCAGGTTATCTAGAGAAATAAAACCAGTGACACTTATGTATGTATAAGAAGGAATTTTGGGTTGAGCCCTGGTGGCATAGTGGTTGTGTGCAGGACTGCGGCCCACAGGGTTAGTGGTTCAAATCTAGCAGCAGCCCTCCAGGAGCAAGGCTGGGCTTCCTACTCCCACCAGGGCAGTGATGCCCACAAAAAAAAAAAAAAGGGAATTTTATATCAAGAAGCCCAGACCAACTCAAGCCCACGGATCCAGTGCTAGCTCTGGCCCTTTTCAGACTCATACAGTCATAGGCCAGTGTCACAGAAAAGTGAATCAGGGAGATTGCAGGCTGATGGAAACATGGCAGGGGGCAGACAATTTGGGGATTGGCTCCAAGGGTCAGTGACCTCTGACCTGTGTAATCCAACCTGTGTAATCCACAGGTGTAATACACAGGACCACCTGTGTAATCCAACACAGAGTCCCAGCCATGAGGAAGGCAAAGGGCCAGCGAAAGAGAAGTGCTTGCGTTCTTGCTTACAAAAGAGATCACCCTCCTGAAGACATCATCAGACTGTGGCCCTTTTGATAGGTTGGACCTCATCCCTGCACTTTTACAAAGGTTTGAGTTGACATACAATTTAACTAACATCCTTGCCATCTACACTTACATGAAACTATCTGTAATTTCATGGGAGGAAAGGTAAAACTAAAACACCAAACCTTTGAGAGGAAAGCTTTCTCTTTCTCCTTTGAAATGGCTGGTGGTTTCAAATGGCTGACTTTAAGGTTAGCAGCTAAATACATAACTATGATACCACCAGGCTTCCTTTTATGCATGGCAGGAACATTTAATGATGGAATGGCAACAATAAAAACTAGGAAGCAAGATGTTGAGGAGTGTAGAATGATCATAACTAGTTAAAATTAAATTTGTATATTTGTTTGTGATCAAAGATTTCATAGCAGCGCCTTGATCAAAAGGGAGAGGGACTGAGACGATAATCTTTTTAATATTTGGAAGAGGAATAAAATGGGAGCACCTGCTGGGTAGCAACCAGATTCCTTTCCTTGACTCATAATTACTTTGCAGGGTTTTCAAGACTATAAATCTTTACTGAGCAGTCAACTTTGGGATTAGAACCCTAACACCTTAAAAAAAAAGAAGACAAAGATTCAAGTTCCAGAACAAAGATCACAAAATCAGAGCAAGTAAGGACCTATAGACTACAAGAATAGAATGATCCATTTATTTTATTAACCTGTAAATATTACCTGGGAAAGCAGCTTTCCAAGTTTTCTTACCAGACAACTGGAAGAAAGAGTTACAAGGTACTGACGCATAACTCCCAGCTATAAATGTTTAAGACTGTCACAAATTTTTCTTAAATTTAACCACATCCATATTTTCTTCATGTTGATATGAGGAACCATAATTGTTAATGTTTGATAAATTATAAATATGGATTTAGCTTGAAATCCTTTTATATGCAATTATTAGATGAAACTATGATGGGGGAGATTTGAATATTTTTCTTGAAGCAAAATTTAGATCAGTTTATCTATTCTAGAATGTTAAGTAAAGGAAACCATACAGTATATACTCTTTTGTATCTACCTTCTTTAACTCAACCTATTTAAAAAATTAATTAATGTTATTATGCCACTAACTGACTCTTTTTTATTACTGTTATTGTTCCATTTTATACTACAGAGTAATTATATACCTCTTATTATGAGCCAGTTTTTTTGCATTGTTTAAAAATTTTAATTAATTTTATGTCTTCTTGGGAACATATTTTTGCTACATTTGTATAAAAATGTGGAAGCAAATTTTTTTGTAGGTATATGCTTAACTTCATAAGAAGTGATCTGTATTTCAAAGGCAATTTCTCACTTGACTGACATAAGAAACATATGAAACTTCAAGTTGTTTCATATCCTTTACAGCATTTTATTTTATCACTCTCTTTAAAATTAGTCAATCTGTTCAGCGCTTAATGTAGTTTGTAGTTTCAAATCATATTTACCTGGTGACTAATGAGGTGAGCATCTCTGGACGTATTTATTGGCTGTTGTGTTAGTGTAGGCTGACTAAAAAAAACAAATCCGTAAATAATGTTATGTGTGTAAGAGGGAACTTTATATTAAAGAGCAACTATACATTAAGAAACATCTCAGCCCACACCAGATCAGTCCTTAAGTCCGATATTAGCCTATATGTCTGGTACCAGTATCTCTTCAGACTTATGCACCACATGCAAGGTTGCCGAATGCAGGAAGATCACGGGCCAGTGGGTGGAAAGTCTTGTGGATCCAGTGGTGGTTTAAGTATCGCAGCACTGGTGTGGGTCTCCATGTGGCTCCTCCAGTTCTAGGGCTATAGTGTAGCTCCATGTGTCTTGTCAACAGGCATGTCTCATAGGCAGTGAGGATGTGTCCCACCTTCAGTGGGCAAATAGCCCACTTCTCAGTGCCTCCAAATGAAGTCATCAAGCTACAATCTGTTTGAGAAGCTAAAACTCCCATCCCCACCATCATTAATGGTTTCAAGTTGACCACAGATTATGTGACTACTATAGCTGTTTTTGTGATTATGTAATGACTACACCTTTTTAAAAAAATTTTTTGTCTTTTATTTTTAAATATTGAGCTGCTCCCTTATTGATTATTGATTGATAATTACATATTCTGCTACAAAGTCCTTTGTCAGATACACATTTTGTGAATATTTTCCCTCAATGTGGCTTGTTATTTTATTTTTGTCTGGTCTCATTTTATATGTAACATTTAGACTTTGAGGGAGCACAATTTATCAATTTTATCTTTTGCGCTTATAAATATCAGGATAGTTCCCTGTGTTTTCTTCTGGAAATTCCTATGACTCATCCTTAATTCATTTTTATGTATGGTATGAAAGAGTGGATTAATATTCTTTTCTTTCTTTCCCGATATCCAGTTGTTGCAATATCATTTGTTGAATAATCAATAGAATAGGTGTGATTCTATTTCTAGACCCTCTGTTCTAGTCAAAGACCTATTTGAATTCACTCATCAAGTTTTGCTAAAATAGTTTTCAGGGTTTTTGATTATGATAACATTAAGTCTATAGATCAATATGAGAAGCATATTTTAATAATATAAAAATTTTCAATTCAACTCTCTTTCAACTTACCTAGATCATCTATCCTTTCTCCAATAAATGTTTTATTTACATATATTAAATGTGTAATATATAATACAAATACTTTATTTATAAGTAGTCATTGAGACTGATTTAAATGGTTTTTAAAAATTTTGCAGTTCTAAGAAAACTCATAATAGACTTGGTATGGGAGTAGTACTCAGTAAACACTATATATACACTATAGAAAGTTAACACTGTTGAAATATTTGTTTAAATCATTTTATTGTGAGTTCATACAATGCTTATCACAATTCATTCATCCATCCATTGTGTCAAGCACATTTGTACATTCGCTGCCATCACCATTCTCAGAACATTTTCTTTATACTTGAGCCCTTGGTATTAGCTCCTCATTTCTCCCCTCCATCCCTGACCCCCCTTCCCTCATGAACCCTTGATAATTTATAAATTATTATTATTTTGTCATGTCTTATACTTTCCAATTTCTCCTTTCACCTACTTGTCTGTTGTCTGACACCAGGGAGGGGGTAATATGTAGATACTTATAATTGATTCCCCCTTTCTACCCCACCTTCCCTCCACCCTCCTGGTATCACCACTCTCACCACTGGTCTCAAGGGGTTCATCTGTCCTGGATACCCATATTTCCAGTTCCTATCTTTACCAGTGTACATCCTCTGGTCTAACTGGATTTTAAAGGTAGAATTGGGATTAAGATAGTGGAGGGGGGAAACATTTAAGAACTAGAGGAAAGCTAATTGAACTATATAAAGAAATAATGACTACATATTAAATGTACAGATGTATATTTTAAAATACTAATTTTGGAATCCAGTATGTGGAATGCATTGATGGCTGAAATATTAGAGAGAATGAGGCCTATTAAGACATTATTTCAGGGCTGAGCCCCGGTGGTGTAGTGGTTGTGCGCGGGACTGCGGCCCACTGGGACGGAGGTTCAATTCCAGCAGTGGGGCTGAGCCTCCTACTCCCACCACTGGAAAGCAGTGATTCCCCCCCCCCCCACCAAAAAAAAGACATTATTTCAGTGGCACTGGAGTTGATAAGGAATGTCTGGACACTGCACTCTGACTGATCTGACTGGTTAGTCTCCTCCCTGTGACCCTTGTATAAGAGGATACCCAGTTTCAGACAGATAGGATTTTGGTCTCTACTCTTCACTACCCCTCATTCACAATGATATGATTGTTTTGTTCTTTGATGCCTGATGCCTGATTTCATTGACATCTCGTGATCACACAAATGAAATGATCCATGTATTTTATTAACCTGTCAATATTATCTGGGAAAAAAGCTTTCCAAGCTTTCTTACCAGGCAACTGGAAGATTTTGTATTTTATATAAAATTTTTATATTATTAAAATATGATCCTCATAATGGTCTATAAAATTGCTGTTATCACAATCAAAAACTCTGAAAACTATTTTAGCAAAACTTGATGAGTGAATTCAAATAGATCATTTGACTAGAACAGAGGGTCTAACTGGTGAGCTCCTGCACTAGATGGCCATTTGTTTATTTTCAAGCTTTTAAGACCCCAGATGCTATAATTTTGATAGCAAAGCACCATTATCTTTCTTCACCACATTTGTTTATGCACCCACATTGTCTTCAGTGATTGTGTTGGGAAGGTGAGCATCATGGAATGCCACTTTAAAAGTGTTCTTGCATTGAGAGAGTACTTGAGTGGAGGCCCAATGTCCATGTGCTACCTTAATGCTAAACCTATAAATATATGCACGTAGATCTATTTCCCCATTATCATATGTTAACATATTTACATATATACATGCCTGTATTTAGTCCTCAATAAATGCCCTTTGCCTCCCACTTCTTTCCTCTATTTTATTTTTCTTTCCTCTTGTCCCACCATCATGTTTAGCCTTCACTTGAGTTTCAGTAATTCCTCTCAGTTACACTGCCCTTGATCAAACCCTAACTGGCCTCTTAGATCCTTCCTGCCACCAATTTTGGATCACTTGTTGTTCCCTTGTCTCTGAGTTTGTTAACACCACTGTTTTTCCCTCACCCCACCCCTCCCATGTCCCTTTGGAACTGTTGGTCCCATTGTTTTCTCCTTCAGATAGTTTATCCCACCTACTTTATCTAGATAAACCTGCAGAGATAATAATATGCACAAAAACAAGATAGAGCAAAACAAAACAAAGCAACACAAGAACTACAACTACCAGAAATCAATGACAAAAAGACACACAAAAGCCTGTAAATCTTCGAGGTCCGTTTGTTGACCTTTAGGAGTGTTGTTGAAATCCTTAAAAGCTGTAATAATGGTTTCATTTCTCAGAGCAGTCTCAATGTTTAGTGAAGAAAAAGTATACATAAAATAAGACTTTAGTCTGATTGCAGCCTTGTATAAACCTATTGAGCCTTTTATCCCAAAAATTCCTCCATCTCACATACCCTAGTCTCTCTTTTTTGTCTACCAAAGCTGTACTCTTATTTCCAACTGACCATCATCACCATTATTATAAGGGTCCAGACATTCCTTACCAACTCCAGGGCCATTGAAATTACGTCTTAATTACATCACTCTCTCCAATATTTCATTTATCAACACATAGCACATGCTGGATTCCAAAGTTAAAAATTTTAAAATACACACCTGTACATTTAATATGAATTCATTATTTCTTTATATGGTTCAACTTTATCTTTCTTGATGTACTAGCTGTTTTTCTTTAACATAAAACAGCAAATAGATTTTGCACATTCATGGTTATTCCAGGAACCCTGGTGGTATGATGAGTTACACTTTAGACTTTTATCCATAAGATCATCAGTTCAAAGCCACCATTTACTCTGAGGGAGACAAATGGGGTTCTCTAAGGCAGGGAGTTTGGTTTTGATAACATTATTCTGTTTCAGTAAGATAATTTTCACAGTCACTGCATTTTAAAGGAATGGGAATGGGGTTTCTTTGGTATGCGACAATGCCCTATTGGTGTGGAGTCTGTTTTTGTTTTATTAACAGCTTTATTGGAAATAATTCATATATTATAGAATTCAATCGTTCATCATCACTGCAATCAGTTACATCGACTCCCCATTTGATACATAAAAGGGACAAAGTAGGAAGAGAGAGGCAAACACAAATGGGGGAAGATAAATGCCTTTCTACATGAAGATCACTAAGGAGTCAAAGGACCAAAGCTGAAAAGAGACAAGAACCTTTGGCCATAGCAAGAAAGAAAGTCTTGAAATGGACTTCTCGTCCCCTGCAGGGGGTGGGCTGGGGTGAGGAGTTGTTTATTAAAGAAGAAAAGATAACTTTTAGGGGATCCCTGCTAACGATAATTTTTTAAATACCTTAAATTGTGAACACCAACGCTGCAGTAGTCTATGCATGCCTGTGGAAGCCCCAAATCCATTTTCACGGTCTCCATATGGACTATGTCTCCAGTGAATCCCCTTATTATAGTCGAGGGATGTGAATCGCTTCGCTGTCTGAACAAGAGCATCACACAGTTAATTATGTGGGTAGGTCAATATGTTGTATTTAATCATTTGCTTTCCCTTTGGATCCATGCTGAAGTTGTTTCAGTTTTGAGGTTTTTCTATGTTTTATATAGTCACTTTTGTTGGGTTTTGTTGGTTTATTTGAGTTGTGTGATTTTCAATGATTGCTTTGTTTTGTATTATTTTATGTACATGAAATTCAGGATAGGTAGAGCCATAGAGACAGTAACTGGATAAGGGTATGGCAGGGGAGGTGGGGGAATGAGAAACAAGCAGCAAAGAGTATGAGAAGAAAATGTTCCAAAATTGGTTATGATGATGATTGCACAGATCTTTTAAATAAAATTGAATGGAACTGAGCCCCAGTGGCGTAGTGGTTGAGGGTGGGACTGCAGTCCATGGGCTTGGTGGTTCAAATCCAGCAGCAGCTCTCAGGAGCAAGGCTGGGTAGCTCCCACAACCACTGGAGGGCAGTGATGCCCCCCCAAAATAAATAAATAAAAATAAATAAATAAAATTGAATGACTGAATTATATGAAATATATGCCAATAAGACTATTTTTAAATGTGCTTCAGAGTATTTGACAAACAATGCAGACTTTTAGTTAAAATAACCAAAGTCAGGTTTCAGAAAGTGAGTAAAATTATTGATCTTAAAATACATGAAAAGTAAATGCCACAATAAAACATACAAGATATTTTACTTGTCTGTGAATAACATGATTCTAAGTGAGCAGGCTGCACTATTTGCAGAAGAACTAAATTGAGTCTCCTTGATTAATGGTTTGAGTTGAGTCTTCCTGACTATGACATAAATCATGATTTACAATGTGATTAGTGCTGAATTGATGTGAATAAATCCATGCGACCTGGAAGCCATGATCTAAGATGGATAGTTTGCCATCATATAAATGACCTTAAAGGTAGACTCCCAAGTAAATTTTGAAAAGCAACAGGAAATCCCTATTCACTGGAATTATAACTTTATGCCTCAATGTGGCATATCACCTTATTTTCATCAGTGATGACATGGTGATCTATTTTATAAACCTGACATAACTTTTTTCAAGAAGGAAAACAACAAAAATATAAGGTAAGCTGCTGCATGTCTGTTTGCCAAATTAGAAGAGAGGAAAGAAAGAAAGAAAATAGAGTTATTCGGCCACCTTGCTCTTCTGTTGCATTCCATTTCAATGGACACAACATTATCCATCATGCTTCGCATGACAGTTTTTCTTTGTCATTTCCCCCCAGTTCCTCATAGCATAATTATGTTCCATTTTCTCCTAGCCCGAGGCGGGCATCGTCCTTCATGCAGGACCCCAGCTGCAAAGCTCAACCTTGATGACGTCTCAAAGTGCTGAGATGTGTTTGCTTTTGTTTCAGCTTTGGCAAGTCTAATTTCCACACTCTTGCTTGATAAATTTCCTTCTTCCAAAAAAGAAAAAGAACAGAAAAGAAAAATGCCTTCCACTGTGAACTTTTCATAGCGATATGCAGAAGAGCTTCCAGGGTGCTCCAGGCTTGTCTGTCCTGTATCCTTGAGCCCAGTTGCTTTTTGAAATGCTTTAAGAAGACGAATGCTGCTCTCGTTCTTTTTATAGGCTCCTAATGGCTAAAGGAGGATTGTTTTTGTGTTGAACCAATCTGAACATTTCTATTCTTCTGCTTATGCCTATTTGTGTATATGCACATCAAGATTTTTTGAGAGTTGGAGACTGCAGGCTGAAAGCCTGTCCATACAAACTGTCTGCTTCTGGGGAGAAAAATGAAAGATTTGAGCAAAGTTAATGAGAGGTAGCAGTTGATTGAGTGTTGCTCTGTGAACATATTGTTCTAAATGCCTTTTGCGAAATATCTGATTTGTTCCTCACAAACACCATGAACTAAGTATTTTTCTGAGGAGGAAAAGGGGACTGAGAGGGATGTGAGACACTGACTAAAGACTCCAGAGATAAAGTGATTGAGGGAGGAGCTAAATACCAGAAGCCAAAGTCTCCATTCTTTGCTGGGTTCCCACCTGCCTCTCATCAACTCTCAAATATCCCAGAAGTTCTGGCTGGTCAATGTGCACGGTGGTATAGTGGTTCATGCTGAGTTGCTAACCACCAAATCAGTTATTGAAACTCGCTGGCTATTCCATGGGAGAGAGATGTGGCTGCCTGCTGCTATAAACAGTACAGTTTTGGAAATTCTATGAGGCATTTCTACTCTGCCCTACCAGGCTATAATGATGGCAATGAGTTTGGTTTTTCGGTTTGGTCATCCTGGCCAGAAGCTCATTTCTCAGAAAGTTGACTATCAATATTAAATATTTGATGGAAACTAAAATATTGGCTGCATTTAAAAAATCACTTTATTGGGGGCTCATACAATTCTTATCACAATCCATATATATGTCCCTTGTATGTCAAGCACACTTGCACATTTGTTGCCCTCATTATTCTCAAAACATTTGCTTTCTATTTAAGCTCTCAGCATCAGCACCTCATTTTCCCTCTCCCTCTCTGCTCCCCGCTTCCTCATGAACCCTTGATAATTTATAAATTATTGTTACTTTGTCATATCTTACATGGTCTAATGTCTCCCTTCATCCACTTCCCCATTTTCCATACTCTGGGGAAGAGGTTATATGTAGATCCTCCTAATCGGTTCCCCCTTTCTACCCTACCTTCCATCTACCCTCCTGGTATCGCCCTCTCACCACTGGTTCAGAAGGTATAATCTGTCCTGCCTGTCCTGGATTTCTGGTTCCTCTCTGTACAAATGTACATATTCTGGCCTAGCCAGATTTGTAAGGTAGAATTGGGATCATGATCATGGCGGGGAGGAAACATTGAAGAACTAGAGGAAAGAATGTTTCATCATTGCTACACTGCACTCAGACTAGTTAGTCTCCTCCTTGTGACCCTTCTGTAAGGGGATGTCTAGTTGTCTACAGATGGGCTTTGGGTTCCCAACATGTAATCCCTCTCATTTACAAAGATATAATTTTTAGGTCTTCGATCCCTTTGATATCTGATCTCTTTGATATCTCATGGTCACAGAAGCTGGTGTGATTCTTCTATATCTGCTTTGTTTCTTCTGAGCTAGATGGCTTAACTTCAGGCTTTTTTTTTAAAAATCATCTTATTGGAGGCTCATAAAACTCTTTTTTTCTTTCTTTCTTTTCTTTCTTTTGCATCACTGTCCTGATGGGAGTAGGAAGCCCATCCTTGCTCCTGGAGAGCTGTTGCTGGGTTTAAACCATCAACTCTGTGAGCTGCAGTCCCACACACAACCACTATGCCATGAGGGTTCAGCACAACTCTTATCACAACCAATACATACATATATTGAATGCAAACCACATTTGTACATTTGTTGCCATCGTCATTCTCAAAACATTCTTTTTCTACTGAAGCCCTTGGTTCTTCAAGACTTTAAGACCCCAGATGCTATATCTTTTGATAGCCGGGCACCATCAGCTTTCTTCACCATATTTGCTTATGCACACATTTGCCTTCAGCAATCGTGTCGGAAAGGTGAGCATTATGGAGTGCCAATTTAATAGAATGAAGTGTTCTTGCATTGAAGAAGTACTTGAGTGGAGGCCCAATGTCCATCTGCTGATTGGCTGCATTTTTTATTCTAGACACCTTATTTAAATTCATCTTCCTAATGTCTCACCAACAGGCACTCTGTTGAAAATGAACACAGCTTGCCTTCCCACCATTTGGTGAAGTAGTTTTATTTTCTGGGGACTCCAAAATTGGCCACGGGATTAACTCAAATGACTGCTGCTTGTTCTCCCATGTGCTGGGTCCAACTTCCCTCCGTTGGATTTCTGCCTCAATTTTGTCCACACTTGACTGATCTGATTCTCTTCTTTCTCTTAACAAAAGAGCCATGTCTTTTTGTCAGCAGGCCCTTAGAAACTGGGAATGGCTACAGAGTCAGGAGAGATAAGAGGTGTTTGGGGATTGCACATGCCTTGTTTCTCATCAATCAGATCAAGGTCCATTTATTGAAATTTGTGAGCCTCAAGCAAACTGCTCTAAATCCTGGATTAAAAACATACCACATTGTTTTGTGCTGAGAGTTTAAAGGGCCCTGAGGGGGTGAGGGGGAAATCTTTAGTTTTGTATAAGAATTCCAGCCACAGGGAGTCAAATGACCAAATGAATTTCTGACGATAACTCTCTCCTTGATTAAGAAAACAAGAAAGTCCCTTTTATAGCTGTATGTCATTTGGGCCATTGGAAACTGAATAAAATAGCTCAGAGACTAGGATCACTGTCTAGAATGTGACACATTTATTATTCTATATTAAGACATAGTATTTCCCAAGTCCAAGACCAACTAATTGATCGCTTCTAAGACAAAGACATATCGTGAAGACATGGGCTTGTGCTTGAGACAATCCTAGTGTCTTTGAGTTGGAACAGCAAAGTCCAGTCACCTCTTCTTTTTCACCTGAAGAAACCAAAGTACATGGTGTTTGCCTAATTTTAAGAAACCATGAGACGAGAAGCCATTTCTCTAAGTCCATAAATAATTCACTGGCTTATGACTTAACCAGTAATTTCATATATACATATATATAATTTCTTCAGCGTGTACCACTCTAGAATATATGGGCTGAAGATCATGAAGATAGATTAAATAGGAAAGAAATGAATGTACTAGCATGCATAGGGCCAGTCCACGATATCAATAGGCCAGTCACACTGATTCTCATGCCCTGTGGTGGAAAAAGCTGTCCTCTTTTTCCTGGTCTTGATAAGTAGACACACGACCTCAAAATCCAATCAACAAGGAGAGTCAACTGTCTATTGAAACTAATCTCATTCAAAGCACCTCAGAGAGAGGGAAAGCAAGAGAGTCTGGGCGAGAATCCTGAGATCCTGATCAAACCTCACACATACCAAGTCCTGCCTCTGGGCTTTTCAAACATATGGGTGATGTTCTTATTGCACATACTGAATCTAATCTGAGTTCCATACACGAAGTAGGAAGAATCATGTGTGTAATCATGTCATGTGTGTAAGAAATGTTTGATTTGACACAAAAGCAATAGTTAAATGTTAATTAACTATTCTTTAGATATGGCAAAGATGAGGAACGCAAGGGAATTTTACTGTTAACTTACCAACATTCAATATGGTTTGAACTTTTGTTTTTATAATAATAAATACATCCCAAATGAATGGGGAAAAAACGCTTCCACAGAAAATTCATGTTTCAGGTATTAGGCCATAACTCTGACTATAGTGAATGCTTATTTAATTAGGGGGATAAAGTGGACTCCTTTATTTCTAGTTAACTATTTTCTGTTCCTTACATTAACCAAAGGGCAATTGTTTGAAGAAGGAAAGTCTGTGTTAATTAAAATCAGGGCCAATGTACATCAAGATCGCATCTGTAGGCTGAGCTAATGATCAGAGAAGCTGGATTATATGAAAAAGGGCCTACAGCACGCAGATAACACTTTGCTTGCTGGAAATCAGGAGGACTTGAAGCAGTTGCTGATGACAACCAAGGATTTCACCCTTCAGTGTGGATGATAACTCAATGTGAAGACAATCAAAGCTTCACAACCGGACCAACAGGCAAAATTTTAATAAACTGAGAAAAGATTGAAGTTTTTGAGGATTCCTTCTCACTTGTATCTACAATCAAGGCTCATGGAAGGCTCTGTCAAGAGATCAAATGATGAACTGCCTTGTGTAAATCTACTGCACAAGGCCTCTTTGAAGCCTGAAAAACAAGGATGCTACCCATGGCATGCTATTTTTAACTGACTTATATGCATTGGACATTGAATAAGGAAGAATCGATGCAGTTGAACTAGAGTGTTGTGAAGAATATTGCAAGTACCAGCGAGAGCCAAAAGAACAGTCAGTTCTGTCTTGCAAGAAGCACAGCCCAAATGCTTCTTACTGGCAAGGTTGTCAAGATTGCATCCCAAGTACTTAGGACATGTTATTAGGAAGACAAGTCCCGTTTGGGAAATCAGAAGGGCAGAGAAAATGCAGAAGACCCTCGACACAATAGATTGTCACCGAGACTACCATAATCGTTTCAAAAACTGAATGACACAGGACTGGGCCACGCTTCCTTCTGTTGTATGAGTCGGAACTGACTCGATGGCACTTAACCACAGACAACATCAAAAGCAAGAACGCATGTTCAAAACTCAACCCAGCCCATTGCTCTTGAGTGGATTCCAATTCATCTCAACCCTATAGGAGATGGCATGAGACTTCGCTTCAGAGGTACACACACATCAACCTCTCTGTGGAATGTGAAGCACGATCGGATTCATATATGGAGCCCTGGTGGTGTCGTGGCTATGCTTGGGCTGTGAGCTGTGTGGTCGGCCGTTCAAAACCACCAGCAGCTCCTCAGGAGAAAGGCGAGGCTTTCTACTCCTGTAGACCTCCAGGGGCTCACTCTGGGTCAGCAATGGCAGGAGGTGTAAGATTACTATACTAGTTGCATTAATTAAGATACGTGACATTCGGGATCCAGAGCTACTTTTCACGGGTGAGATGTATAAACCTGTAGCTCCGGCTTTGAGTTTTCAGGATAAAACATCTGTCTTAAAAAAGATGTTTACTGTGATTTCTGAATGTTTATACAGCAAATTGGTTGTCCATTTAGTGATTCATACAAATTTTGGTTTGTGGTATTGATGACAGTGCCCATCATCTAACAGCATTCTTTTCACCTCCTCCTGTGTATATCATTTCCACTCCTTTTGGTTCCTTCTCTCTCCCTCCCTTTACCTATGGGGCAATGCCCCCCTTTTGTTTTCATGTGGCAAATTGTGCTAAGGGGTAATACCGTCCTCATCTTTCTTTTTTTTGTTTTACAAACAAAAATAGTTCATTTGAGGATGGAAGATCCAAAGTTGGGGGTTCAGGGTAAGGCCAAATCAGCTACCTAGAGTTGGCACAGACTAGCCCAATTCCCTGCAGGGAGCCCAGGAGTCAGGAAGCCCTTCCCAGGCCCACCTTCCTCTGCTCCCCAGCCCCCATGGGAGGGATTGGACCACCGCCAAGGCCCCATCATGGTAGCACGTTATTTCCAAGTTGTCTACCCGTGTTGCTCAGAGTAACCTTTTTCATCTTAATGCTCACCTATGAGTTTGTCTGTGGCAAAGTTGAGACTAGGCAATGAGTTCAGTTTAAGGCTTGAAGGGAAGATGAAGCATTTTTTTTAAAAAAATGGTTTTATAGGGAGCTAATACACTGATCATATCATCTTCCAGTTCAGTTACATCAAGCCTTTCTGTAGAGAAAGTGCTTTGCTAAGGAACTTGACTAAAGAGTGCTATTTCAAGCTGTACTTGCCTCTTCAACAATCTCTTCAAAGTGCAACTTTGCTGCTACAGTTTCTATTAAGAGTAGTTGTGAGGCCAGACAGGTCTTAATCTGCCTGGAAACAAGTCTCTTTCACCCCCCCCTCTTCAGAATGAGAGCGTTGATGATTCTCTAGCATCTCTCATGTGTTTAGTTTCCCCTCTTCACTTCAAGAAGGAGAAGCTAAATGAATTTTGTGGTTATAACTCCTTTGTTTTAAAATAAGGAAGTTGCAAATATCGTAAAGAGAGGTCCATGTACATGTATACACAGAGGTCCATGTATGCACACATATACTCATATAGGGAGCCCCAATGGCTTAGTGGCTTACCAGTTGGTTTGCTACAACAATTTGAACTTACCAGCTGCTACGCAGGAGAAAGAAAAGGCCTTGTGCTCCCCTAAAGACTTGTAGCTATGGAAACCCAAAGGAAGCTGCTCATTATGTCCAATAAGTCTGCTCGGAGTCAATGGCAATGAGTTTGAGTTTTTTGGAGTTGATATCCCAGTATGTAGCTCTATGCCATTTTATCCATATGTAGATCTTGTGTGAAAACAACGGTCATCAAGATATTGATCACAAAGCTCTCTGTCTTGGTCCCCTATCTAGTTACAATGACCAGTCCATTCACAGTCCATTCCTTGATTTCTTAATTTTATTAATTGGGATCAATTCATATATCAAATCATTCCATAGTTCAATTAAATCCGGCAGAATTGTACATAAGTTTCCAAGCATTCTTTTTCTACATAGACCCCTTGACATCCCCACCCCACCACCACTTCCATGTCCCTTTCCCTCCAATCCTTATTCCAAACCTACTCTGTAGGTTCTTCTGTCTTGGTTTTCATACCCCCAAAACGAAAAGGAAAAAAATATACTGCAACTTCAAGAGGGTGACCCCCATCGACATAACAATTATGAGTTACCCCCTAATATGTACAATCAAAACCCTAACAAATCAGTACAACTCAAAAAAATTCAGATTTTGATAACCAGATCAGGTCCATCCTAGGGGGAACCTGCTGAGGACTTTTAACTGTTCAAGTCAGGTTTCTGCTTTGCCCTTCTATTTACTGACATGTAATGAACATACCATACAATTCAATGGTTTCAACATATTAGAAAGAGTTAGGCAATCATCAACACAGTTGACTTTAGAACTTTTTCTTTTGTCTTGCTTTCATGGTTCTGTCATAACCCCAAGAAACTATTAATTCAGTTACTGTCTCTATAGATTTATCTGTCTCTATCCTGGATTTCACATAAAGAAAATCATACAATAATAAGAAGCAAAAATTCCAACAACAATAACAAAGTAAAACAGAGAAAAACCTCAACAGGAAAGGTAACAAAAAGTAATAAAAACTTTAAATGGGTCAAAGGGTGAGCAGATGATGAGATTAACGCCTCTATATCTGTCTACTTTGGCAGGCATTCCATCTGATAGCAAGGCTTTTCACATCTGTGCTCAATGATCAGAGGACATTCCTTGGAGATTTACTCCATGTGGGGACCCTGCAAATGGATTGTGGGCTTTCATTGTCGTTCATAACTTTCAGCAAACTGAATGGTCAGCATTAAGGTCTAATACTGTACCCTCCTTCGGATGTGGATTTCATTATACAATTCTTGAAATACACAGGTTAGACATACACCATTTTTTCTTTCTTTACTTTCTTTTTTTCTTTTTTTGGCATCACTGCCCTGGTGGGAGTAGGAAGCCCAGCCTTGCTCCTGGAGAGCTGCTGCTGGATTTGAACCGTCAACCCTGTGGGCCGCAGTCCCGCACACAACCACTGAGCTACCAGGGCCACAAATTTGTTCTCCTTCGTTAATTTTGTCACTTAAAAAAATGAAATCATTACCTCTAACCCACACTTACAATAACCTTGTGATTTTCAAAGTCATTATAAGTACCAAGGAGTCTTTCCTTTTTATTGTTGACTATGTTTTATTTGTATTGTATGGATGGGAGCCATGGTGGTGTAGTGGCTGTGCATTGGGCTGTGAGCCACGTGGTCAGTAGTTTGAAACCACCAGCTGTTCTGAGCGAGAGAGATGGGGATTTCTACTCCTGTAAACAGTTACAGGCTGTAGGAGTGAGCACGGCCTCAATGGCAGTGAGTCTGTTTGTAGGGAATGGATGTAGCTATCCTATTGCATCTAGCCAGTGTGTTAGTTCAGGTGGACTAGAGAAACAAATCCAGGAAGACTCACATGTGTATAAGAAAGAGCTTTACATACAAGAGCAATTAAATATTGAGAAAACATCCCAGCCCAGTCCAGACCAAGCCTACAAGTCCATGTGCCCGATACCAATCTATAAAGTCCTCTTCAGATGCAGGACACATGCAATGATGTTGAATGCAAAAAGGTGACAGGTCAGTGGGTGGAAAGTCTTGTGGATCCGTAGCAGTGGAAGCATCTCAACGCAGGTAGGAGTCTGTCTCAACATGGCTCCTCCAAGTCCAGGATTCTGGTGTAGCTCCATGTTTTTTGTCAGAAGGAATGTCTCATGGGGAATGGACATATTTCCTACCTCTTGTTAGCTCCTCCAAATGAGGTCATCAAGCTGCGACCCGATTGACAGGCTAAACTCTGCCCCTTCACTCTCAAGTTGACCATAGATAATGTAACTACCACATCCAGTAACCTAATAAATGACATTTGGTTGCTTACATTTTGGGGTTATTACAAATAAACATCCTGTAAACATTCATGTGTGGAACTTTGTGTGGATCTAAAATTTTATTTCTCTGTGAGAAATGCCCAGGAATGTAATATGGTAGGTTTTTAAGATACTGACAAACTATTTTCCACAGGGATTGACCACTTAAACTTCCAGCAACAATATATGTGACATATAATTTCTCTACATCTGTGTCAGCATTTGACATTGTCGCAAATTTTCATTTCAACTTTTGTAATAAGTGCATAGTGATATCTCATTATGGATTTAATCTGCCACCATTCATGTACTTATTTGCCACCTGTATATCTTTTTCAGTATCTTTTCTATGTATCTACTTTCATGGATTGATTTGTACCCTCCTCAAATGTGGGTCAGTTTGTCTGGGCCATGATTCTTAATGGCTTGGTAGTTAGATAATAATGTAATCATCTTCCTGTGAGCTTATACGATTAACACACCAGTTGTACGGAGATTAGGGTGGGAGCCAACACCATCACTCAGGTAACAGTCCTGGGGTGCATCATTTATCATAAGTGATAAAAGGAGAGGCCATCTAGCTCAGAAGCTGGATGGAAGAAAGTCCACCATATAGCCCACATGGAAGAAGCACACCAGTCTATGTGACCATGACGGGTCAAAGGGATCAGGTATCAGACATCAAAGAACTAAAGTTATATCATTATAAATGAGGGGGAGTACAGATTGAGGACCCAAAGCTCATAGGTAGGTGAAGCAACATCCCCTTACAGAAGGCCATGGGGAGGAGACCAGCCAGTCAGGGTACCATGTAGCAATATGCAATCATGAAGAAATATGCAACTTTCCTCTAGTCTTCCCCCTCTCACTATCATGATCCCAGTTCTACCTTACAAATCTGGCTAGACCAGAGGATGTATACTAGTATAGACAGGAAGCAGGAACATGGGGCATCTAAGACAGATGATACTTTTAGGACCAGTGGTGAGAGTGGTGATACTGGGAGGGTAGAGGGAAAGTGGAACAGAAAGGAAGGACCAATTATAAGGATCTACATATAACCTCCTCCTCGGGGGACAGACATCAGGCAAGTGGGTGAAGGGAGACATTGGACAGTGTAGGATATGACAAAATAATAATAACTTATAAACTATCTAGGGTTTGTGGGAAAGGGGAGAGCAGGGCTGGAGGGGAAATATGAGGAGTTGATACCAGGGGCTAAGGTGGCAAGAAATGTTTTGAGAATGTTGATGGCAACGAGTGTACAAATGTGATTTGCATACAATGTATGTATGTATGTATTGTGATGGAAGTTGTATGAGCCCCCAATAAAATGATTTAAATAATAATAATAGAGAGATAAAAGAAGAGAAGTGAACAGAGAAGGAGAGATCTCACTACCACAAATAAAGAAGAGCTGCCCATCCTTTTGAAGTGAGGTCCCTGAATTGACAATCTACTAGACCAGAGGAAAATCGATGCCAAGACATACACAGATGTCTATGGAGAATTCAGTCCGGAGATGTTGAAAGGGGGCAAGGTTTTTTTTTTTTTTGCTCTAGAGCCAAGATTCTGAATTCAGACTTCTAGCCTCCTATACCGAGTGAATGAATAAACTTGTTTGTTAAAGTTATCTACTTATGGTATTTCTGCTATGGCAGCATTAGATAATTAAGATAGTTTGTTATTTTATTCTTGAAGTTTTTAAAAACTGAGATATAATTGACACTCCATACGATTCCTTTTAAAGTGTACATTTCAGTAGTTTGTAGTATAGTCACCAAGTTGTGTAATCCTAACTATCTAAATATACTCATCCCCTCTCAAAGAAATCTTGTACCTGTTGACAGTCACTGTTACCTCGAACTGCCTGGGAGTCACTGTTGTTTGACTTGTTGGATTTGTCTATTTTGGACATTTTATATACCTGGAAATTATGATAGATGACATTTTGAGACCAGTTTCTTTCACTTGATTTAATGTTTCCAAGATTCACCCATGTTGTAGCCTACATGATCACTGCATTTCTTTTTATGAGAAAATACAGTTCTGTTGTATATATTTTGTCTATCCATTCATCTATTCATAGACAGCTAAGTTATTTCCACTTGTCACCTACTATGTATGCTGCATCTAAGAAATTTGTGCTTTTATGTGTACACGTGTTCTTAATTTTCTCGGGTATACATCTTGGAGTGAGATTGCTTGGTCATACAGTAACTCTGTATTTAATGTTTTAAGGAACTGGCTGTATCAAAAATAGTGGCATCGTTTTACATTCCCAGGGTATGAAGGTTCTAACTTTTCCACATCTTAACCAACATTTGTTAATGTCTATCTTCTTTCTGATAGCCATACTCACAGCTGATGGGCAATCATGTTAAGCCTCTTTGACTGTATTTATTGCTATTTGTATATCTTCTTTGAAGAAATATTTATTCAAATACTTTGCCCACTTTTAAATTGGTAGTTTCCTTTTTAGTCATTCTTTGTGTATTCTATATTATTCACTAGTCTCTCTTCAAATATATGACGTACAAATTTTTCTCTTATTCTGTGGATAGCCTTTTCAGTCTCTTGAAAGCACAAAGTTTTCCTTTTGATAATATATGATGTCACTGAGGGTAGGATTTCAAAGCACTCATAGAAAAATCTTATTATCTCTTAATTCCATTTTTTGGGAGTGAATTTTTTGAACCCTCTCCCCTACAATGCAGTCAATCATTTCATAGAGTTACCCTAGTCATATTCTTTGCAATTCCTACCAAAATTCCTTGGTAGAGACAAGAGTGTGTTTCCAATGTTACATCCATTCCATTTCATATTGCAAAGTGCATATTAACATGTCTATGAAATATTTTCAGTAGATTTTTAATTTCTGAACCTTTGGAAAGTAGCATATGGAATCATCATTTATAAGTAGTTTATATCTTTAGTTTATGTCTCTCAAGGAATACTTTGTCTCATATTTCTCCAGCCATTATTTGGTACCTAAGAGACTCTCTTCTGGCCTCCTATTTAACATCATTTCAATACAGTAGCTGCCCTTCTTTCAGTGGTTCTCTTACCAGGCACTTATTCCTTTTTTCACTATCACAGCTGTTTTTTATGGCCTTGTTTCCTGACTGGGAATGTGCCCCATCAGCTGTGGAAAACAAAACACAAGAAATGTCAAATGTAACCAGTTGCATACATTTATTTAAAAATAACAATGTGTGCAGGGCTTCTTATGTTAAAAATCCTCTCTGCACATGTTTGAAAGCCAAAGTGCACCAATTTTTCAAAATAAAGCTTGGGGAAACATTAGCAGGCGTGAAAGGAATAAGTAAACTCATGGTCCTCAAGCCAGATGTGAAGAAAAACACGTGGAGGCGTGTGTCAGTATCCTTCAAATTAAACAAGTATCGACAACTACCGCAAAACACGCTAACTGCCAAGATTCCAAGTCAATAAAGGAAACAAGAGTAGAGACAAAACTTGGTGTCAAAACAGAGGCCGTGATAGGGATTGATCAAGAGTAATGTAACAGAGAAAAATTACCGAAACCCAAAGATCCTTGACAGAAATAACTATATGCTCACCTCTGAGTCCCACCACACTATTCACATAGCAAAAAAGAAGGCTGTGGCCGGGGAGGTAGTATGAAAATGGTGACCTAATTTTAATGAGTTAAAATTAGAGTCAAGAAAAGGGCCTATAATTGATTGTAATGATGGTTGGACAACTCTGTTTAATATGTTTAAACTGCTGAATTTTGTTATGTGAATTATATGTCAATGAAAATGTTTTATATATACATATTCCAAATAATTTTATTAGAGACTCATACAGCTCTTATCACAATCCATGCATTTATCCATTGTGTCAAGCATGTTTGAATGTATTTTTCCATCATTTTGAAAATATTTTGTACTTTAGTCCTTGGTATCAGCTCATTTCCCCCCTCCTCTCTCTCTCTCTCATGAATCCTTGATAATTTATAAATTATTATTTTTTCATGTCTTACACTGACTACTGTCTCCCTTTGCCCACTGTTCTGTTGTGCAACCCCCTGAGAGAGGGTTATATGCAAATCATTGCGATCTTTTCCCCTTTCTCCTCTGACTTTACTCTTACTGTCCTGGTCTGGCTACTCTCAATATTGGTCCTGTGGGGTTTATATGTCCTGGATTCCCTGTGTTTCCAGCTCTTCTCTGTACCAGTGCACATGTTCTGGTCTAGCCAGATTAGTAAGGTAGAATTGGGGTCAGCGGCTGATAGCGGAACAGACCACCTATTGCTCGTATTGCTCTTAAAGCCAAAGGAAATTAAAACAAGTGCAAGTGAGCTAAAACATGACCTTGACTATATCCCACCTCAAAAGACTCATGACAGAAGACTTCATGAGCTGTGGGGCGACATCAAGAACATCATCCATGAAGAAAGCCATGAAGTCATTAAAAAAAAAAAGGAAATAAATAAAAGATCTAAGTGGATGTCAAAAGAGACTCTGAACTTGGTCTGAATGTTAGCATAGCTAGGGCAAAAGGAAACAATGATGAAGTTCGAGGAGCTGAACAGAACATCTCAAGGGGTAACTCAAGAAGACAAAGCAAGATTCAGTATCCTGCTAAAGCTTCCGGATGCTGCTGTGACCCTGATTTTCAGCCATAGGGGCCCCAACTGCATCCTGATTTTTCGACGCACCCTGGTCCCTGCCTGCTGTTGGATATCTCAGGGAATCTCCCAGACACTGTTGTGCATAGTCTTTCTAATAATTGTTTGCTTTTGAGAACATTCTTCAGCCAAGTTGCTGTGTACTCCATGGCCCCTTCATACCTGCTCATTTATTGCTATCTAAAATCCTGCCCTCAATGATGTTACACAATTGACTGATTATTGGGGACAGACTAATAGAGCTGCACTTTCTAAATCCTGACAGGTGGCCACCGTTCAGGTTTTTCTTCCTCTTTGAGCTCATCTAAGTTGAAGTTCTTATCAAATGTGACTGCACCCCAGACTCTTCTGGGAACAACATGACCCCCAACCAATATTTAACTTGGAGATTATGATCTTCCTGTGGTGATCCATTAAGTTCACCTTCAGAAATGATAAATGTATAGATTTCCTAAAATTTTCTCCGACTATGGCCCTTCCAATCCCAATGACTACTACGGTAGGTTGTAAGGACTCTCAGACCACATGGAAAGACTTATGTGCCTTGCCTCTACCAAGAATTGGGTGCTGTCCTTGAAAAAGAATTCCCCTGTCTAGATATTTTGAAACCCTTTTTTTCCCCCTCAGATTTATCTTGACTCATGGCAACATTGAGTATCAGGATAGACTGTTTCAAAGGTTGACTCTGTGGTCATATTTAAGGAGGCAGATTGCCAGGCTTTGCTTTTACAATACTGGAGGGGGGATTCAAACTGCCTAGTTTTAGTCCACACACCAACAATTGGATTAACAGGAGATGATATTCAGAATCTGAAAGAGATTCTTATTTCATCTGCACTTCTGAAACACTGATCCAGTCTTCTACCAGTAAACATAGCTATGTCTTCAAATGAACTCCACATCTTTGATGTGGTCACCCTCAACCCACCAACTAAGCAACTGTTCAAATGGTGAAATGGTATCAGTCTGTTATTACTTGGGGCTCAAGGATATTTTATTTGTGCTTATTAAATTCATTGTTCTCTATGTGTATCAGAAAGAAAACATACAAACAAAAATACTTAAAACATAAAAAAAGAAGACAAAGTAAAATCTTATTGCAAAATATGCACAGGGCTACAGTCAGGACATGCTCAGCATATTTTAAACTGAAAGAACTTAAGAAAAAATTTAAGCCTAGTGCAATAATTAAAGAGTCTATGGGGTGAAATATTGAATATCACAAGAAGCATCAAAAGAAGTTGCAAAGAGTACAGAGTCACTGTTTCAAAAAACACTAGCTGGCATTCCATTTCAAGAGGTAGCCTATGCGCAAGAACCAATGGTGTGGAAGGAAGAAGTTCAAGCTACACTGAAGGCATTAGTTAAATACAAGACCCCAGAAATTGATGGAATACCAATTGAATGATTCAACAAACTGATAAAGCACTAGAACCATTTACTGGTCTAGGCCAGGAAATCTGGAAGATGACTACTTGGTCAACTGATTGAAAGTGATTCATACTTGCACCCATCCCAAAGAAAAGTGACCCAACAAGGTGCTCAAATTACAAAACAATATCATTGATATCATCTGCAAGCAAAATTTTCCCCTGAAGACTATTCAATAATGGTTGCAACAGGCCTCTGACAGGGAAGTGACAGAGGTTCAGGGCAGATTAAGATGAGGACATGGAACAAAGGATATCATTACAGATGTCAGAGGGATTTTAGCTGAAAGCAGAGCATACCAGAAAGATGATGGCTTGCGCTTTCTTGACTATGCAAAGGCAGCTGGCTTTGTACATCATAACAAACTATGGATAATCCCGAGGAAAACACAAATTCCAGAACACTACATTGTGCTCATGCAGAACTTGTATATGGATCAAGAGGGAATTGTGTGAAAAGAACAATATAGAATGCTGCATGGCTTAAAATCAGAAAAAAAATGTGTGTCAGGGCTGTATCTTCTCACCATACTTACTTAACTGGTATGCTGAGCACATACTCAGAGAAACTGGATGACATTCAGTATGTGGCATCAGGATTGGAGCAAAGCGCCTTAACAACCTGCAACATGCAGATGACATATTGACTTTGCTGAAAAGTATGAAGATCCTGCAGCCTTCAATATAGAGTACAACTCAATGTAAAGAAGACCAAAATCCCCAAGCTTGGACAAAAGGTAACATCATGATTTAAAAATTTAAAAATGATTGATGTCAAGGATTTCATCTTGCTTGGATCCACGATCCATATTCCTGGAAACTGCAATCAAGAGATCAAGCAACACATTGCACTGGGTCCATCTGCTGCACAAGATCTCTTTAGAGTATTGAAATGCAAAGATGTCACTTTGAGGACTAAGAGGTGCCTGACCCAAACCGTGGTATTTCCAATCGCCTCTTTTCGGAGTGATACTGGGACCTTGAGTAAGGACGATCAAAGAAACGATGCCTTTGAAAAATAGCCTTGATGAAGAAAATATAAAGTTCCCCGGACTGCCAAAAGGATAAACAGCTCTGTCTTGGATGAAATATGGCCGGAGGGTTCCTTAGAGGACAAGCAGGTGAGCCTTTCTGTGTCTCACGTCCATTGGACACACTGTCAGGAGAGACCCGCTCCTGGTGAATGAAGGACATAAGCCTTGGATAAGCAGAGGGGCAGTGAACTAGAGGCGGGTCCTCCACCAGATGGGAGTGACACCGTGTCTGCAACAATGGGCTCACGCACGGGAGCACCGGTGAGGATCGCGAGGACCCATCAGGGTTTCAGCCATCCGATTTCCGATCAGATCAGATGGCGCCCAGCAGGTTGGGTGCCATCCCAGTCTTTAGGCTTCGGGGTCATGATGACTGTCGTTGGAGTGACTCAATCCAGTGGACGCATTATTTCCACGGCTTTCCTTAAAAAAAAAATTTTTTTTTTTTGGAAAGAGTTGTCACTCTTAAGCCTGGAACTTGTCGCTTTTTGCGTTTCAACCTGATTTCTGGATTCCCTTTGGGAACGTCCTGATCCCGCGCCGAAGGGGCCAGGATGGGGCGATCCGTGGACGCTCCGGGCCCAGGGTCCCAGACCGTCGGTCCGGTCCGCAGTCAGCCGCGGTGCGGGGCGGGAACACTGCGCAGGCGCACAGCAGGCTCTCGCGGCCTCCCAGGTGCCGCTGTCACCTCTCACCTGAGAGACGCGCGGTGCCCGCCAGCGACCGCCCTTCCCCCACAAGCCTGGCCCTGCGGTCACCCTCTATTTATATCCCGCGGCCGCCGGGCACAGACCATGTAGGGCAGCGGCGGGCGGTGCGGGTTTAGGCCTGCTCCGGTCTGGCTCTGGGCCTCACCTGGCCTCGCCCGCCCGCCCGGGGGGTCGACGCAGCCGCGTCGCGACGTCGTCGGCGTGCAGGAGGGAGCGGGGCGGCGGAGGCGCCTACGACGCCGCGGCGGCCGCTCCGTAAGTAGGACGGGGTCACTGGGCGCCAGGGCCCGGCGCTGCCTCCTCTTTCGCTTTGGCTGGCAGCGACCCGCGGGGGCTCAGACCCCGGCGTGGGACGCCACCGACGTGGGGCCCGTGGCGGAAGTGCTGGCCCATTGGCCTGGCGGCCAGTTTCCGCCACAGACTCAGCTGGGCAGTGGCTTCCTCGGCTAGGTCAGCTGTCCAGCCAGGGCTTCCTCCCCCTCCGCTTGTCTGAGGGCCTTCTTCTGTTTCCTGCCCGTCGCCGCATTCTCCTGGGGGTCTCCCTAGTCGGCCATTTGCCATCCTCGCTAGACTACACGCCCCCTAACAATTGGCCTGACTTGTGTTTTTCTAGGAGAGAGTCCTAGAACCCAGAACAGTGTCTGAAAACTCCAGGGTATCCCCTGGCATGCTCTTTAACATCAAAGCAAGGGGAAGAATTGTCCTGCACTTTCCCCAATGGATTCTTTTTTTTCTTTTTTTTTTTGTGGCATCACTGCCCGGTGGGAGTAGGAAGCCCAGCCTAGCTCCTGGAGATCTGTTGCTGGATTTGAACTCTCAACCCTGCGGGCTGCAGTTCCGCACACAACCACTAAGCCACCAGGGCTCAGCCTCCTAATGGATTCTTAATGAGCTATGGTGCATAGTAAAATGCATCGAAAAGTATGAAGCACGATGACAATGCAAAGCACTGCCAACTCCTCAAAAGGCCAAGACTAAAATACGTGTATTGTTTATGGCTTACGTGCTGGACTGCTAACTGGAAGATCAGTAGTTTGAAACCACCACCAGCTCCACAGGAGAAAGACAGGGCTTTCAATCCCCCTAAAGACTTAGACTCTCCCAGGGGCTAATCAGACGATCGATAAGACGCTCTACCATAAAATTAATGAGGAAGTCGCGAAAGGGAACCAAAGGCAGATTAAAAAAAAAAAA
>PVJH01012528.1:0-64055 GCA_004026705.1 Nesogale talazaci | reverse complement strand
GATAGGCAGATTAAATTCTAGGAAGTGGCTCATGAGGTGGTGATGGCTGGTGTGATGGTTAGCTTTTTCTGTCAAGTTGGTGCAAGTGAAAGAAGATAAGGGTGGGTCCTTATCAGTCATAGCCTAATGACTCTCCCTGGGGGTGTGGCCTATGTATAAGAGACCTAGTGAAAGGGGGGACCAATTTCAGGGATCTACACATAACCTCCTCTCTGGGGCACGGACAACAGCTGAGTGAGTGAAGGGATACTGTCCCGGCCTGCGGGTCCGTAATTTGCAAGTCCTGGAAGGAGGAGCGGGAATTTGGGGCACAGGAGACGCAAGAAATAGAGACAAGACAGGATTCTGATCAAGTCTCGTTTATTCAGTGGAAGGTTCCAACTTACAAAGGCCAGCAAAGGGGGAACAAGCTGCCGGTGATTCCTGAGAAGCCTAATTGCAGAAACAACATATTCCTGTGTGTGGAAAGCCCCTGGTATTTTTGGCCAACTCAGAAGGTCAACACTGCCCATAGCGGAACAAACTGCACCTGTGGCTGCAGAGTGGAAAATTACAGAGCTCAGGCACTAAAGATCAAGACAATGGCCGGGCCTCATGGGTCCAGACAGACAAGGTTATGGCCAGGCCTCATGGCTCCGGACAGGTCCTCCTTTTTCATTTTTTCAAAGCCAAGAGAAACCCCTTGGGAACTGCGCCTGTCTTAGGTTGTTGAGTCTCGAGATCATCTTTACCCGTCATCGGTCGATAGTCCTCTAAGCGACTAAGACCTGTCTTAGGTTAGTATGACCCGGACTCAATCTTACCCGTCATTGGCTGTCCAGCTCAGCACACAGGGAAGGTGGTCAGCGTGCATCACTTAGTGAAATAGAAGAGTCACCTAGATCACCCATCCCAAGGCGGTGATAGTGGACCTGTATAGGCTTAGCCTGTAGTGCCTCAATCTGTTGTTTGATGAATGCCATGAACCTGTTGAAAATCACAAGTCCTGACTGCGGCCCACTGGGTTGGAGGTTCGATTCCAGCTCCAAGGAGCAAAGGCTGGGCCTCCTACTCCCACCACCAGAGGGCAGTGATGCCTAAAAAAAAAAAGAAAGAAAGAAAGAAAATCACCAGTCCTAATTAAAGCAAAAGCAATAAACTAACTAGGGGGCCCAAAAGTGGCAAGAGGTAAGGCAACAGTCCATTGAGCCCGGTCCGCAGTGGATTGGTGATCAACTCCTTTCTTCTCTTTTCTATGTCCGGAAGAAGGGAAACTAAGACCCACAATCCTGTCCAGTTTGTGGGCAAAAAGTTATAAGCCCTATTGCTGCCACAAACAAAAACTGGACCACTAATAGCATACAAAGGCTCTGAAATATTGGATACATCACTGCAACGCATAAAATCAGCCAAACCTACATCAAGCTCATTAGCATCATTAAAAGATGGGGGGAAAAGACAATTGGAGTTTAAAAATTGAAAAGTTTGTACCTGAAGAGGAAGAATTAGAAGTCAACTAAGAGAAGGCTGTCACAGGAACCTTTTCTGCTCCAAAAGTTTCATAATAATCCTCAAGAGCTTTCTCTACTCTCTTCCATCTCCTAAAATCAATTGTCCCTTCTAAAGGGAACCAAGGGCATAAATTCTTAATAAAGTCAAAAAACTTGAACAAATTCTTTTTCTTCACCTTTACTCCTTCGCATCTTTAAAACTTCAGTTAACTGTACCACATATTCCTCATGTAAACTTAATTCCGGTACCACATTTTCCTCATGTGAACTTGATTCCTTCCCCATTATTGAGTGCTCTACCCACTTACCTTAATGCCAAAACTGCAGCAGGTTCCCGCAGTGGCTCTGTTATCGGATTTCCAAAATCGCTAGCTAGCTTCCTCAAGCACTTTTCTTCACTGGATCCTCCGTGTCCAGGCCCCGCGGAAGGGTGCCACGTGTCCCGGCCTGCGGGTCCGTAATTCGCAAGTCCTGGAAGGAGGAGCGGGAATTTGGGGCACAGGAGACGCAAGAAATGGAGACAAGACAGGATTCTGATCAAGTCTCGTTTATTCAGTGGAAGGTTCCAACTTATATAGGCCAGCAAAGGGGGAACAAGCTGCAGGTGATTCCTGAGAAGCCTAATTGCAGAAACAACATATTCCTGTGTGTGGAAAGCCCCTGGTATTTTTGGCCAGCTCAGAACGTCAACACTGCCCATAGTGGAACAAACTGCACCTGTGGCTGCAGAGTGGAAAATTACAGAGCTCAGGCACTAAAGATCAAGACAATGGCCGGGCCTCATGGCTCCCGACAGGCAAGGTTATGGCTGGGCCTCATGGCTCCGGACAGGATACATTGGACAGTGTACAATATGAAAAATTAATAACAATTTATAAATTATTAAGGGTTCATGAGGGAGGGGGATGAGGGGAAGGGAAATATGGGGAGCTGGTACTGGAGGCCTAAGTGGAGGGAGGATGTTTTGAGTGTGATGATGGCAACAAGTGTGCAAATGTGGCCTGCATACAATTGATGTATGTATGGATCATGGTGGGAGTTGTATGAGCCCCCAATAAAATGATTCAAAAATTTTAAAAAGGGGAGGGGGAAAAAGGAGCTTTTACCAAGGGCTTAAGTAGAAAATATTTGGAAATGAATATGGAAACATGAGTGCAAATATGCTAGATACAAATGATATACTGAATGTTATAAGAGCTGTAAGAACCCCCAATAAAATCATTGAAAAAAAAAAGAGAGAGACCTAGTGGAGAACTGGTCTCTCTCGCTCTTGCCCCTCTCATCCTGCCTTTTTTTCACCCCTGACAAATGTTCTTTTATGCTTGTTTATAACCACAAAAAATGGTATATAAGGGCACAGAAAAATGCTTGATATTGTTAGACATTAAATAAATTAAAATCAAAAGCACAATGAGATACTATGATACATTCACTAGAAAGACTAAAACTAAAAAACATTCACATAAATGTTGGTTAGAATATAGTATAGTAGAAAATAATGATGGTAACATATGCACAAATATGCTTGATGCAATTGATGTAGGGATTGTTATAAGAGCTCACTACTATTATCTTTAAAAAGAACATGGCACATTTGGAGCTTGTATGCTTTAGGGTACAAGTATACACAAAGCATATTGAACATCCTTAATCAGTATAGAAATGCAAATTAAAACTACATTGAGAAAACACTACATTGTCATTAGAAGTGCTGAGCTTAAAAAAGTGATAATGGGACATGCTTCTGAGAGCATGGCGCAACTGAGACTGCCAACGCTCTCTGGGTGGGGGAATGCAAAATAGTGCAGTTACTTTGGAAGAGCGTCTGATATTTTCCTAAATACAATTAAACATACAACTACCATAAAGCCAGCCCAGACACACGCCGTGGGGTTCATGCTAACTGATAGCAACCCTGAAAAACAGGGTGGAACAACCTGATTGTCCAAGGCTGTATCTTTTAAAGACTACTCTGTTGGCCTACAGTTTGCATGTCATATAATTCAATAGCTCTGTCATTGTGGCAGCTGTCATGTGCTTATGTTAATTTCATTGTTGAGATGTAGGGGTTGAAGTCTAGCCTGTTAATCTGGAGATAGCCATTGAGTAGCCAATGAGGCCTCCGTGTGGGCATGGCTTTCTCCTGAGACTTCTGGGAAATCTCGTGATATTTCCCTCGTGGAGATGAGACGCTATCTCCCCAGTTGTTGGGAGTTAGTCTCAGAGACAACGAACTATGGACAAGACAAGATGGCAGCATCCCAGGAGCTGAAGGGGCCAGAGGAGAAGCCACCAGACTTTACCCTGTTGGAACCAGACCTCTGAAGCTGGAGAAGCCACGTGGAAACCCCTGCCAGTGCTAAGTTGCTTCTACCACCACTGGATGCTGTTGATGGACCCTGAGCCCTGGAAGTGAGGAGTCATGGGGAGACCCCTGCCGGCGCTGGGACTCTGCACCCACTGACCTGTGACTTCGTGAGACTGAAGGAGACTTTATAGACTAGTATTGGGCATATGGGCCAATATCGGACTTATGACTTTGAACTGGACTGGGCTGAGATGCTTTCTCAATGTTCCATTCCTCTTGTATAGAAACCCTTTCCTTATATCCATATGCATGTCTATGAGTTTGCTTCTCTAGTCTACCCCGACTAACACAATCATCTTCTGCTTCCTGCTTGATTCGATCCTGCATCTCATGCCTCAGGCCAGCAGCCGTTCTTGTGCCCTGCCAATGGAGATTCCATGTGGTTCTGCATCCTCCAGCCCATAATCTCCCAACTTCCTGCTGCAGCTGCCTGAGTCTGGAGTGATTTCTAGCTAGTCACTGGAGTTCGACTAGAGTTGGGATAGGCAGGGCTGCTCCCGTGGTATAACTTTCTTTCTTGATAAAAAGTTCTTTATTGTACATGTGTGAGTGTCTTTGGTTTTGCGTTTCTAGAAAACCCAGCCTAGCAAAACTGGCAAATCTCAAACCTAGGGGGCAGTTTTCAGATGGAAATTTATTCCAATTCCTGTGTTTTCAGAGACTCACAAACCCCCCAGATTAGGAGGCAGGCTGCTGACTCACCTCCTAAATCTGGAAATCAGAGAATAATGAGTTGGATATAGGAGTGAAGGAATGAGTTTTGCCTCAGATCTTTTCTTATGACATGCAGGCCACATCTCTAAAGAAATTCCCCTTTTAACTGATTGGATGCTCCCATTAGATCAGAAAATGGAAGATGAGTATGCACTATATTTCAAACCACCAACAATCATGGTGTAGCCAAGTTGACACATAACTTTTTTTGGGTGGGGGGGCGGGTATCACTGCCCTGTGGAGGGAGTGGTAGGCCCAGCCTTGCTCCTGGAGAGCTGTTGCTGGATTTGAACTGCCAAGCCAGTGGGTCACAGGCCCGCACTCAACCACTATGCCACAGAGCTCAGCCCGACACATAACTTTAAGCCAAGGACCCTCAAACTTTTTAAACAGGGGGTCAGTTCATTGTCCTTCAGACCATTGGAGGACCAGACTATAGTTTTAAAAAAACAACTATGAACAAATTCAGTGTGGACCCAGGATGAGTTGCCTGCTAAGCAGGCAGTGGCAGCAAAAACACCTAGTGGGCCAGATAAATGTCCTCAGAGGGCCACATGTGGCCCGCGGGCCATGGTTTACCCTGCTTTAAGCATAATGGCCCACCCGTTGTCACTTGACTCTTGTACCATCTTATTAAAGCATATGTAATTTCTAAATAAAGGTAACTATAAAGTCATACATTCAACTAGCAGGAATCAACTACCATGATATAACTGGAAAAAATGAACTAGCATTGTTTACATCTAAGAAAACAAAAATATCTTATATGTATGTATAAAAAAGAGAAAGGTGAGGCATTCTGCTACCTTGAAGGTTTATAGCCTCAGAAACTCAAAGGACAGTTCTATGCTGTCCTGTAGGGTCACTATATATCAGAAGTGACTAGATGGCAATGAGACTTTTAAAAGATACACACAGAAATATATAATATATTCTTCTGAAAAACCACAAAAACTAAAAAAAGGGCTGTGCCCACGGCCCACTGGGTTGGAGGGTCAAATCCAGCAGCAAGGCTGGGCCTCCTACTCCCACCACCAGAGAGCAGTGATGCCTCTCACCCCAAAAAAACCACAAAAACAATATATTCTTCTGCAGCTCTTGCTAGAGAAGAGTATTGAAAGTACCATGAATTGCTAAAAGGACAAACAGATCTGGGATGAAAGAAGTAAGACGAGAGCGGTCCTTACAGGTAAGGATGACAAAACTTCGTCTTACATAATTTGGACATCTTGTCAGGAGAGGAAAATGCATGCAGAAGGACATCATGTCTTGTAAAGTGGAGAGGCGGTGGTAAAGAGCAAGGGCCTCCACGAGACGGATTGCATCTGACGCACACAGCGGCGGCATCCATGGACTGAGGATGGTGCAGGACCAGGCAGTGTTTCTTTCAGTGGTGCAGAAGGTCACGATGGGTTGAAGCTGAATCGGTGACACTTAACAACAAATACACATATAATAAAACAAGAATGAGATATTCACAATACTAATAATCTTTATCTCTGCGACTGGTCATACACTCCGAGCTGGTATTTAGTACTATTTTCTTCCACCCTGTGTATTCCCTATTGTGTTAGATTGGGTAGACTTGAGAAACAAATTCATGGACATGCATGTGTACAAGAAAAAGCTTTATATATAAAAGCAATGACAATATTGAGAAAACAAAACAGCTCAGTCCGTAAGTCTGATAATAGCCATATGGCTAATACCAATCTATAAAATCCTCTTCAGACTCATGAAACACATGCAATGATGATGAATGCAGGAGGATCACAGGCTATTGGATGGAAGGTCTTGTGGATCCAGTAACAGTAAGCATCTCAGTGCTGGAAGGAGTCTCCACTTGGCTCCTTGGGTTCTAGAGTTCTAGCATAGCTCCATGTGTCTTGTCAATGGAAATGTCTCACAGGGAGTGTGTTTGTGTCCCACCTCCAAAAAGCTACTTCTCTCTTTAGCACCTCCAAATGAGGTCATCATACTGTGACCTGACTGACAGGCTAAATTCCACCCCATCACTCTTAAGTCTCAAAGTGGCAGCAGATTATTAATTTTGTTTTTGTTTTTGAGCATCACTGCCCACTGGTGGGAGTGGGAGGTCCAGTCTTGCTGCTGCTGGATTTGAACTGCTACGCCAATCGACTGCAGTTCCGCACGCAACCACTATGCCACCGGGGCTCAGCCCTGCAGCAGATTATTTAACTACCAAGCCTATGTACTCAGCAAGCTCTTTCTTTGCCTGGAGTGGAGGTGAGGGGAACCCAAACCTTCATTCTTAAAAGTGTGGGCCATTAGTGCTCACACTGAAATTGAATTGCTGTAGGTTTCCACTGACTTAATCAGAGAACTTGTGTGATACTTAGGTTTTGTGTCAACTTGGCTGTGTGAGCATTCTTAGTGGTTTGACAGTCAAAGCCTTGCTGTGACTTAACAAATGGTATTTTTTTAATAGGAGAAGATTAGGGTAGAATACAACCACCTTAACCCTGATGCAATTGAAAGAACATTTTCTTCGTGTGTGTGTGTGTGTGTGTGTGTGTGTGTCCCCTACTTCCAAGATAATAATGCTGTGGGGAAAATTGCTTGTCTTTTGTTGTCTCTAAGTTCTGCTTCTGGCTCAACAATAACTGATTCCTTGAATAAGAGCCAACAGCTGACCATATTGCCTGCCAATCCCTGGAAGTATCACCAACCTACTATCTGACCTACTGACCTAGGATTTATTCATCTCTTCAGTCAAAGGGCTAATCCTGCTGACCTTGGAACTCATCCATAGCCACAAGTCTGTGGATACTTGGACAGAACTTGCCAGTTTCTACAACTATGTGAGCCATTTTCTTGAACTATTTCTCTTGACATATATTTTGATATCATCTTTATCTATATTTATCACCAATTTTGCCTTTCTGGAAAATCCAGCCTAACACAGTCTGTTAGTACTAAGAGACATCTTAAGACTGCTCCTGTATTTCAAACAAACTCTTTACTTCCATTATATAGCAATCTGATTTTTCATTGGTAATCAGGAACAATCACATCATCCAAATAAGTAGCCCCCTTCTTTGTCTGTTGATCCAGAGGCAGGTGAAGCTCTAAGTGGCTGGACATAGTGGGGAGCAGGGACTCTTTTTTTTTGGCATCACTGCCTCTGGTGGTCATGGGCACTACCCAGTGCTGCTCCTGAGAGTCGCCTCTGGCTTTGAACCGCCAAGTCCGCGGGCCACAGTCCCGCACTCAACCACTAACACCACCAGGGCTCAGCGAGCATGGACTCTTAAATTCTAACAGAATGAAAGTTATTTTGTAAATCTTGGAGGGAGCATTCCTTTCTTTGAAACTAAGGCCTCTGGAGTTGCAGAGCATGGTATCATGGGACAGAAAGCAAATTTTTGATCATTGTGAGTGATGTCACTCCAATTGATTCCTGGACTCAAGAATCCTGGCTATGGGAGAAGCAATACCATATATTGGATGTGGATTTGGAGACTCCTGGAGAACAATGCCATCATCATGCAATGTTCTGCTACTGAGGTGACGTTGCAAGAATATTCTTAAGACATTATCTCATCTCCCCATCAAGCTAGCTTCTTTAAGATGGTGGTAAATATGCTAAGACCAGTGACTTCCAGGAGCCTGGACCAATTGCTGCCAAAGGTTTCCTTGATCTTAGGCGATGCTTGTGGAATACCACCAAGATACTACTTATGAAACATTTCTGAAGTACACGGATGGAGTTTTGGCAGAAGTATAGTGTACATGGAAGGCAAGTCTGTACCAGAATGTCTATTTGTGATAGAGGTGTTTTGACCAAATTTCCACAAGATGGCTGGCTGGCTGGCTGTTCGGAAGACATTCCCTATCTTGGACTTAGCAATGTTCTCTGTTGCTGGAAGGCTGGGTTTTCAGCAATAGCAGCAGTTATGTTGGCCTTGATAGCTGAAAACCCATGTATAGCTTCTATTCCTGCCACTATGGCCCTATGGGAGTCCATTGGGCAATGCCAGTAGTGTCTGGGAAAACAGGATGGTTGGTTTTCATGGACTGTGTCATCCTAACAATTTTACTGTTAGACTCCTCCTCTGCTGAGGTTGTTCTAGTGAGCACTCATATGAGGCATAGCTGACTTCACTCTTTTGGTCCATTCAAAGGGAGTCTATCCATATGTCTTTTTTCTAACTCTTTGATATTAAATTTCCCATTGATTTTTTTTCCATGTTCCTGACCATTCAGTCAAAACAATGACTACAGCCCATACAGTATACACCCATATATTTGGCCATTTCTCCTTCCAAGCATAGTGGATAAACAAACATATATAGCCTATTCTCTGGGAGGTTTTTACCTCACCATTATCTTTCAGAGAGGTTCCAAAAAGAGACTATAGTGCTGATGCTGTCATTTCCAAGAGATACCTGCATAGCATTCAGAAACATCTGGAAAGCGACATGAGTTTTCTCTTCTGCAGTCAATCTATTACAAGGACTGCATATGTGTGGCCTAGGTCAGGGAATATAATCTAACAGGAGTAGAAACCAGGCGCATTTGAAACACTTCCTTATGCAATTTGCTAGTGCTTTCGGGCCCTATTGGTGGTATAATGGTTACGCCATTAGGATGCAATCTGCAAGTTTGGCAATTCAAAATGGCAAGTCACTCTGCAGGAGAAAGATGGGGCTTTCTACTCCCATAAATAGTTGTGGCCTTGGAAACTCAAGGGAACAGCTTTGCTCTGTCCTGTACAATCACTGTGACTCAGCATTGACTTGACGGCAATATTTATTTCTTGTCTCCCTCCTCCCCTCCCCCCCCAAGATCCTGCTAGGACCTCAGTGATTGAGTGCTGCTTCACACATCTGACTTTATAATTCTAGGGTCAGACAACATGATTGGCAGCTTGAGCTCCATGGTGACTTGATGGCCCTTGATTAAGTACTCACTCTCTAATAAGGCCCCATAACAAGCAAAAAGCTGTTTCACCAAAAAGAGAGAAGTTATGGACACAGGATAGCAGAGATTTGCCCCAAATCCTAAAGTCTTTCACTGTGATCCACCAGTAGGGGCCTGATAAATACTCCATCGTTATCAGCCGCTGCCACTTCAAGGACCATGGGATTGTATGGTTCAAATGGCAGAGCAGCCTGAACGTGCTGCAGAGTTTTCACTTATTCTCTGCTCCACCCACTCCTGGCTGCTTTTCAAGTCACTTGACAAAACGACGGCAGTGGCTCACCCGAAGGAGGGATATATTGCCGCCTCAATCCAAAGTGGACCACCAAATTTGGTGCCTCATTTTCCATTCTGGAGTTATATGTAATTTAATCTTCACTTTAGTAGGGATATCTCTATATACTTCATACCACTAGACCACTAGACATTTCACCGAGGGAGAAGGTACTTGAATTTTTTGTGGAGTACCAACAAGTCTAGAGTCATGTGTACTTCTTTCTTACTAGGTCTGATCAGTAAAATGTCAATTGCAGGGGGGGAAGGGAAAGGGGAGGTTTTTTTTTTTTGTTTTTTTTTTTTAAGAGGAGCTTGTACCAAGGGCTCAAGTGGAAAATGTTTGCAAATGTATGTGGCAACATGTGTGCAAATGTGCTTGATACAAATGATGTACTGAATGTTGTAGTAGCTGTAAGACCCCCCCAATAAAATTTTTTTTAAATGTCAATTGCAATGGTGCAGGGTGACATTTTGTGGAAAGAAAAGGTGGTCAAGATCCCTATGGATTAAATTATAAAACAGGGCTAGAGAGCTGACACACCCCAGTATAGGGCAGTGCCGGCCTCATGAGCCAAAGGTACATACATGGCTTCTGGTATTCCTTCAAAACTGGAATACAGAAAAAGGGACTGGGCAGGTTAATAATTGCATGCTAATTACGATCTGGTAGAATTGATGATAATCTAGTCATTTTCCAAAATCCTTCTGTTTTTTGCATGAACCAAACAGGCAAGTTGAATAGGGATGTGGTGGGATCATCAATAGTTGAGGCTTCAAAAGTTTGTGGAAAACTTGAAAGACAATGGATTTCCTCCCATGAACTTTTGGAAGACTCAGTGAACTGAGTCCACTCAGGTGGACTGCATCCTTCAAATCCTTGGTGGTAGCCTTAATTGCTACAATTCTTTTAGGAATGTGTTTATACTTTTAGTTTAAAATTTTCCTACACAGGGGCAGTTCTAGTGATTTCCACTTGGCTTTTCCTTCCATAAAAAGTCCTTTTCCACATCAGGGATCCAAGGTGGGGCGCTGCCAGTTGCTGAGTGTATCTATTCAAATGATTCCATCTGAATCTGGGGACGTTATCAGAGGATGGGTCCCAGGATACACTGGGTTCAATGTGAGATAAGGCCTCTACTGTGACTGTGGGCCACAGGAACATTTTGAATCACTTGGAATAAGTGTTAGGTCGGAGCCATTGTCAGGTAATTTCCAAGCTCTGATTTCCTTTCCCCCAGTGAATAGTCATGCTCATAAAAGGCCCTGGTGAAAGACCAAGGGAAAGATCGACAGGATACATTTCTGGAAATGCAGCAGGGACCTTTCCAAAGGGACCCAGTCTTCACTTCATTTAAGAGATTGAAGTCTGTAAACTGGCTCGAATCTGGGAATGACTGAGGGTTAAGACTATTCTGCCAAACCAAGTGATACTGCCACTCTGTTGACATAGAACTCACCTGCTTGTATAGATCAAGTAAGTATTTAATAGAGTTCACATCCGTTTCACTGCTGTGGATAGTGCCATGGAGTCTGTCCTGACGAGTAGAGATCTTAGGTATTACTGAAGGAAACTCCGCCAGGTTCTGAGTCCTCCTTACAATTGTTCCTATACGTGAGTCCCTTGTTGCAGGCAGAGTCAATCCAGCTCCCTGAGGGCCTTCCTCTTTCTTGCTGTCCCTCTACTGTACCGACATGATGCCCCTCTCCAGGGACTGGTCTTGTGACAACATAGCTAAAGTGTGGAAGTGGAAGTGTCTTCATTCTTGCTTCTAAGGAACACTCAAGTCTTACCTCTTTCAAGGCAGATCAGCCTGTCCCTTTAGCAGTCCATGGTACTTTCAATATTCTTCTCCGGCACCGCAATACAATTGCATCGATTTTTCATTCTCCATTCAATGTCCAACTTTCACATTTATATGATGCAATTGAAAAAACCATGCCTTGGGCCAGGCACACTTAGTCCTCCGAGTAACACCCGCGGTTTTCAGTACTCTAAAGAGATCTTGGGGACCAGGTTTACCCAATGTCTTTTGAGCTCTTGACTGCCGCCTCCAGGAAAATTGACTGTGGATCCAACAAGATGAAATCCTTGACAATTTCAACCATTTTCTCCACCTATCAAGCTGTACCTCTGGGTCTGGTTGTGAGGACATGGGTCTTCTTTACATTGAATTGCAATCCATACTGAAGGTTACAATCCTTGATTTGCATCAGCAAGTGCTTCAAGTCCTCATTTTCAGCGAGGAAGAGTGTGTCCTCTGCATATTGCAAGGTGTTTATAAACCTTCCACTGATCCTGACACCACATTCTTTTTTGTGAAAGCCCTCTTCCCGGATGATTTGCTCAGCATACAGATTTAGTAAGTATGGTGACACGACAGACCCGTCACACACCTTTCCTTCTGTATTTGACAGTTTTGAAACTATGCATAATGTTTTCATTGGGTTCTTCCTCTCAAGTGGGAAGCAAATCCTGCTTCGTTGTCTGTTCTTAGTCTGGAAGCTCTGCTGAAACCGGTTCACTTTGGGTGACCCTGATAGCGTCTGAAGTAGCTATCAGCATCTTCAAAGCTTCCAGCATCACAGCAACACACAAGACAACACAGTACGACGAACCGAGAGAGGAGCGATGGATTTCACTCCTACAGACACCATAATGAAGTAGCTAGCACCAGCAGTAACCAGCACCAGCAGTCCAGACGAGTCAGACTATTCTAATTACCGATTTAGCACTGCTGTCAGTTAGGCTAGCCATGTCTTTGTCGATCGATCCACTGCAGCCAATTTGGATCAAATTAGTCCCATTGTTGGTAGAAGTCTTGGAGTTGGGAGTTACCTGTCAAATCTAACTTACATAAAATAGCATGTACAGTAGTCTTGAAGGCTGCTGGGGCCCCCTTCCCAACTTTGGTCCTCATTATTTTGGCACAGAACATGCTCTCTGGACACTCAGAGTGAGAGTGTGAGTCTATTCTGATAAATCCAATCTCTGTGTAGGCCACAGCTTAAACCATCCATCGGCAAACCAACCAAAGAAACAATTAGACCCTTTTCTAACTTTTTGAGCTGAAACACTGAATGAAGTATTCATCCTCACCAGTAAATTCAGATGGATCTATTTCATGTTCTCACCTGAAGTAGTCACGCCTTCATATTCTCCAGGTTTGGGTTTGTACATTCTCCAGACATCCTTTTGGAGTGCCAGATGCTTCCTTCTTGATCACACTCAAGTCTTCACCTATAGGGGCTTGGTGAGACTTCATCCCAGCTGTAGCTCTAGCAGCAAGGATGAGATGTGGAAATGAGTCCTGGGACATTCAGTGTTACTTCATAGAGCAAAAGTCATAAGCATTGCTCAAAGTAACATCTCAGACTAAGATGCTGGGTTAATCTCATCAGATGGGAATGGAAGGAATCCTGATTGGAATGGGGAAGACGGTTTGTCAGCTCACGATGGAGTCATCTCTTCAAACCAGGGGAGAGGGCTAGTTCTGTGAGTAGAGAGGTTTCGGGAGATTCTTGCCAATCATTTGTCCTTCTTCTAACCTTCAGACAACAGTGAGGCTGGGAATTCCACTGGTGTCATTTCGATGATTCTTGGTTTGGTTTTTGGCACTATCCTCTGCTACTAGCAGAAATACCGCTCTTTCAGGACGCACACCACAGCTTTGGGTTTTGGATGCAGCGCTTGAGCTGTGCATGTGAAGCTCTGAGCTCATCTCTGTCTTTCACTGCTTTGTCTAGGGGAAGTAGAGTCAGTCAACCAGCTTCCTCTTATTTCTTATTCTGACAAAATTATAGAAAAAACATCAAACACCCAATTTTTAGAAGGCGATGGAGGACAGTGGGGGCCCCAAAACCCATCAGCAGAGTTGTCTGGTCAGACCGAGCCACTGTCAGATCTGCTCTAGCCACAGGCAAGAGTCTCAAACAGCCTTACTGTCAGGTAGAGACCATTGTAATCTTGAATATACTGAATCTAACTCCCTACTTGGCCAGTTGGCCTCCCAATAGAGCCTACCTGAGTTGGTTCTGGGCACAAGTATCTCTTACCTGTTCCATGACAGAAAGTTCTTCTGTGGCTTTTGGAATGTTGAAGAGTCTCTTTTCTTTCTTACTCATTATTATTTGTTTTGGTCTTTATATGTGATGGGTAGGTTTGTTATGCCAACATGGCCACAGGAGATTGGTGGATCTGTTGTGATGGCACAGCCAATGAACACGCGGGATGAATTGAAGGGTAGAGAAAGGAAGAGCTTCGCAAGTCCCGCCCTTTCTCTCTCTTGTTCTGGATCTTCGGACCAGAGAGCTGCCTTGTTCGTCCTGTGCCTCGACCTCCAAGCAACACTACCTGTGGGACACCTAATCGTGGACTGTGTTACTGTGAGTTGAGGATCCTTCAAGCCCTACTTCGCCACACTTCTGGGATATACATCTCTTGAGCTGGGGACTGTTGGATTCTGTTATCTGGCTGACTGTTGGTGACTGTTGCTCTGCCGTTTGCTGCCTGTAACCAGATAGCCTGGATTGCTCTACAGAGGACTATTCAGCAGCCCTCAAGAATTGAAGGACTGCTAGTCTTCTAGTTGCCTCACGCAAGTGAGTTGCACCGAGCAATCTGTATTGTTTTATAGTTAACTTTTTCTCTTTTTATCTTATATATTTCTCAGTATATAATTATATAATAAGGCATTACTAGTGTCCTGAATTTTATTTCTCTAAGAGAACCCTGCCTGACACATTATATTTTTATGATTTTATCCTTACCAACTTATTTCAATCTTGGTTTTTGTTTGTTGGGTTTTCAGTTTGGGACCACAGGAGTGGATGCCTCCTGAGAATAGCTGATCTGAGTTGAGAGGATGCAGGGGTGGGAAAGGGGTGATTCATGAGGAAGGGGGATTTCAGAAGTGGGAAATGAAGGCAGGAGGTGGGAGAGAGCACTAGAATCGACTGTGATTGCACAACTCATTTTAAAGATGATTGTACTATGGCAAGGTTGTTCTAAAATGGACATGGCAATGATTGAACGATTGAACTGTATGGTATGTAAATTATGTGCCAGTAAAATTGTTTAAAAAAGAGAAAAGTATACATTCACTCAGAGTCTTCTTTCACAAATATTTTACCCATTGGAGATATTTTATGTATTTATACTGCCACTTCCCTCTTGGCAGTGCACACTCTCCAACCAGAGAAGTCATCATGACCTTTATGACAAGTCAGACTTGAGCATCAGTTCAGAAAACGCATCTTTAACTTAGCCCATTGCCAAAAGTCTTAGTCTGGATTCTCTAGGGGAGCAAAACCAGTGTGTGTGTGTGTGTGTGTGTGAGTGTGTGTGTGTGTGAGAGAGAGAGAGAGAGAGAGAGAGATTTATTGTGCCAACCTGGCTGATAAAGATATGGGGTTAACTGAAGGGTGGAGAGATAAATGGCTCAGTGAGCCTCACCTTTGTAGTTCTCTGGTCTCTTGCTCTCAGATGGTCAGCTCAGTGTGTGTCTGCCTTAGCTAACAAGACTCACTTCCTGTGAGACATCCCTGAGGAGAAGTCACATGGACCTACCCCGATGCAGCCCCAGGTGCTGGAGTAGCCGTGTGGAGACCCTTGCCAACACTGAGATGCTTACACACTCACTGATTCTACTTTCCTCCTGCAGTCGGCGTCATTGCGTATGTTCTGTGAGATTGAGGAGGACTTTTTAGATCGGCGTTGGACACATGGGCTAAGGTTGGACTTCTGGACATGGGCAGCACTGGGTTGGGATGCTTTCTTAATGTACACTTACCCTTTATATGGACTCTCTCTTATACATGAGTCTCTGTGGATTTGTTTCTCCTACCTACTGCGAGAGAGAGAGAGAGAGAGAGAGAGAGAGAGAGAGAGAGAGAGAGAGAGAACCTTCGAGTTGATTCCAACTCATAGCAAGTGTTTAGGAGAAGGTAGAAGTACGTCTGTGTTTCTGAGACTTTACCTCCTTATGGCACTAGAAAGCCTTGCCTTTTTCCTGGTGCTGGTGGTTGTGAACTGCTGACCTCACAGTTAGCATGGCAATGCACAACCACTAGACCACCAGGGTTCCTACACATACCCCACCCCACCACACCCCACCCCGAGGAAAAGGCTCATGCCGTTGTGGAGGCCTGCAAATCCAAAATACCTGGGTCAGGCACCAGGATGGAGAATTGTGACTCACATGGTTACAGGGACTGATGAACCAGTAACCTGCAGGTCAGATGGCAGACTACTGGCACAGGGCCAGAAACAGTAAGTTGTATGCAGGATTGACAGAAGGTAAGCTTTGTCAGAATATCTACACCCCAAGGAAATTTCCCTTTCTACTGATTTGCTGCTTACATCAGATCACAAAACGGAGGGTTATAGACTATCTGCTACACCACTCAGAATGAAAGCTTAGCCAAGTTGACACATACTCATAACCATCACACTTATAAAATTGGGAAGCCAATACTAGAAGGCAGCAGTGCTTGATCTCTTTATTAAAGATGACAGTTGTTGTAATGCTGGGATCTATATTCCTGAAAGGGGTATCCTCCTAGGTCACCCGGGCAAACCCAACTCTGGGAAGATCCCAAGGTTGGGGTGAAGAGGGGAGTACCAATTTGGGAGCTTGTAGAAGTACAAGAGTTGTTGGTACAAAGCTTCCATTGAGTACTTACAGAAAACACGGTGGATCCATTTCCTTGATGGTCTCCTACCTTTTGCTGATGCTGTACTTTACAAAGCATGATGTCACTCTCCAACAACTGCTCCCCCCAAATAAAAACCCAAACCCATTGCCTTCAAGTTGCTTCCAGCTCACAGCTACCTTATAAGACTGGACAGAATTGTTCCTTAGGGGTTCCAAAGCTCTAATCTTCATGGAAGCAGCCAGCACATCTTTCTCCCAGGGAGCAGCAAGTGGATTCAAACCACCCACTCTTTGGTTAGCACCTGAGTGCTTCACCACTGTTCTAACAGGGTTTCTCCACAGTCCCTCCTCAAGCAACTACATATACTTACATTCTTTGGAAACATCCACATACCATGTGGCGGGCATGTGCTTATGTTAATTTTATGATTGAGATGTAGGGGTTGAAGTCTAGCCTGTTAATCTGGAGATAGCCATTGAGGAGCCAATGAGGCCTCTGTGTGGGCATGGTTTTCTCCTGAGACTTCTGGGAAATCTCATGATAGTTCCCTCATGGAGATGAGAAGCTATCTCCCCAGTTGTTGGGAGTTAGTCTCAGAGACGATGAATCATGGACAACATGGTAGCGTCTGGGGAGCTGGAGAAGCCACACGTCTTTGCCCTGATGGAACCAGGTCTCTGAAGCTGGAAAGGTCACGTGGGGACCCCTGCCAGCAATGAGTTGCTTTTGCCACCACTGTATGCTATTGATGGACCCTGAGCCCTGGAGGCGAGGAGCCATGGGGAGAACCCTGCCAGCGCTGGACTCTGCATCCACTAGCCTGTGACTTCATGAGTTGGAAGGAGACAGTATAGACTGGTATTGGGCATATGGGCTAATATCAGACTTGTGACTTTGAACTGGACTGGGTTGGGATGCTTTCTCAGTGTTCCATTCCTTTCGTATATAAACCCTTCCCTTATATCCATATGCATGTCTATAAATTTGTTCCTTTAGTGTACCCGGACTAACACATGCCAGCTTTCAGCAGTTTGACTTCTCTAGGTTTACTTTTTCCTCATGTTAATCTGAAAGTGATATTATTACCGTAGCAAGTGCAGCCTAAATAATGAAGATCCACACTGCATGTGTGGGTATAAAAGAACTTTTCCTTATGATACAAATTTCCATTTTCACACCCACTTACTGGGCCAGTAGATTCTGATTTGCATCTTAAGGGAGGTGGGCAAGGGAGTAATTTATTTATCTGTCATACCAGCAGAGACAGTATTTTGGTCAGTTTATTGCTATCAGGGGTTGACCCACAAAGACAATGTTTAATGAAACACCACCACCACCGTGCTTTATTTCAAAATGTGTATTTAATAGCCATTCCATCAAAATCGTGCAGAATCACATTTCATGATCAAGTTGCATTTGCAAGCTTTATTTGGGTTTCATTTCTTCGTGGCCAGCTGAGCAGTTCTTACAGACGCAATCCACACAGGAGAGTTTGGGAGTCGGTGGCTTCTCATGCAGCAGAAGGCGAGGGCTACACCGCATCTCTTGATTACATTAGACTTACACACATGGTACATTTCCAAAGCCATGTGTAGTTTCGGGAAACATAACACCAGTCACAAAAGACATTTTCAACATAAAACTCAGGCACTCTACTTTGGAATCGCCACAAAAATATTCCAACAAGAGTTAATGCACTTTGTGATTGTGTCTATGCAGAGGAAAGTCTCAGTTAAAATCTAGACGTCTTAAATAACCTTTTAAATTAGAGCCTACTACACTCTGATAATTACTGGGGTTGATTTGCAGCATGTTGTTTTAAGTAATGCTGAACTACCGCTTCTACAATTGACCCTGGTGCTCATCCTTCACTGTACATTTTCGTGTACCCTGAAACTCTCAGTGGGGAGCATTTCTTCTTTTCTCTGGCTGAGACCTGCATACAGATGCTGGCAACTAACTCAAGAGGTGTTCTGCGAGTGTCAGCGGTGTTTGCTTTTTAGTAGAACTTCAACAAATGGGAGGATCCTGGGACACATGCCCCAACCATTTCCTTCACTGTGGCCAAGTCCAAGTTTGTGTGCTCTATGAATGGCAAACTTGCTTCTCCCTCGAGGTTCCATTGAGGTCTGGACTGCTAGATTTGCTGGTGTGGAGCTCAGGGGAAAGATAATCACATTTGTCACCAGACTCCGCAGACCTCTCTGACTTGAAGGAAGACTTGCTGATCTCTGCAGGGTTGTTCTGGAGTTCTGATCTCCTCACCTAAGGAGGGGTGGGGGTGCTCTAATACCTACCTACTTAGGCGCCATTAATTTCCGATGGACTTCCTAGACCTGAATCTAATGTAGCTGTGTTAGAATTCAGAACATGGATGCTAACTGTTCCTGCTGAGAAGATGCTTTTGCTCAGTGGTGTGTATTTACCTAGCTTAGAAAACAATTGGAAAGCTTTTCAGCATTTTTAGATGATCATAAGTGTTTTCATCGTTATATTCTCTGAATGGACTCATCACAATCACCACTGACTGGCTTATAATGATCTTTCCAGAGACAGGAATTTGAAAGTTATCTGGTTATAAGTTCTACAGAAGACAGCACAATGATCTCCCATAGGGGAATCTGGTAGTTCATCATGGGGCTTGCTGGTAAGTTAATTCCACGGCTAAGGGTTCCTGGCACACTCCAAGAAACAATTAGTGCAAGCAAATCATGAGTTAGATGACAAGTCACCTAGCCTTTGTTCGTCTTCACTGGAGGAGATCGGAAGTAGTTGCTGAAGGAGAGAAAAGAGCCTGAGGAGTGGGGGGTTGTTGACTTCAGTTTGGGCAAATACGAGGGGGTACTTCAAAGTGTTCATTCATGGGGAAATTCCACCATCTTTTAATTCCATCTTCCCATGAACTTTTTGGAGCCCCTTTATATAATCAGAACCAGTTTCTACTGGTCAATAAACGTCAGTGTTAAGTGCAAAACAGGAAGGATTCATTAGTTTTTGAAATGAACCTCACCAACAGGTGCCAGATACTGGGACTCAGTAAGGCGGTCACTGTTGACTTGACTAACATTGCTCATGTGCAACCCCGGCCAGCTCTCCGAGCAGAGAGGACGGGATGGGGCCCTGCAAGTGAATCTGAGTTGAGGCTGCTTTTCATTCCCATTCAGAATGCATCTTCCCAGGGATATTCTAAAAGGAACACATCTATCGCAGGATTAGCCAAGGCTCATGATAGCACAGTTAAAGTCACAGTCCCTCTCTGACGTTTTAGAATAGCCACGGCTTCCTCGTGAGTAACACCTTCCAGAGTCTCACCATTGACCGCTAAAATCTGATCCCCTCGCTTCAATCGGCCATCGTCTGCGGCTGCTCCCTACAAACAAGAAACATTCCAGTTTAATCAGGAGCAACAATGGACATGGACCCACCAGTAAAGCCTCTAACTTGTGTCTGGGACTCATATTAAAAGAATATGAGCTTTTAAAAAATCAGCTGATGTCATTTCTAAGTAATGTCTTGAAGAAAAATTTTGGATATAACAAGTAGAGATGGTTCAGTCATAGTTACCATAATTATGAATTGTGCCACTACCTTCATTTCTTTTCAAGTAGAACCTTACTTCAATATTCTATGTGACTGAATGCTATTTCATGTGTTGCTCATGGAAACATACTAAACAGGTCAAACTGGTGTGGCTAGTTGTGTTGCCAATTCCATCATTAGAAGGTTCCCACTAAATGATTACTCTATCAGCACTGGCGCGGTCTATCAAAAATACGTGCAGCTTTGAAATGGGTGATTTACATGGCATGTGAATTGTGTATCAGGCGGTTTTATATATTTATATAAGGGACTGTCAAAATGCGTGTGGAAAATTTATACAAGGGGTTGCCAAAAATGTTCGTGGAGGGCTGAGCCCCGGTGGCGTAGTGGTTGTGTGCGGGACTGCGGCCCACTGGGATGGAGGTTCAATTCCAGCAGTGGGGCTGGGCCTCCTACTCCCACCAATGGAGAGCAGTGATGCCAAAAAAAAAATAAAATGTTCGTGGAAAAATCCATTATATTTCACTTCTAATTCTTTCATAAACCTCTTGGTGTTTCCTTATATAGAAATATACGAGTGCAGACCCTGAAACTTGACAACATTGAATTCAATCACCTCAACTTGATCTGTGTTGGATCAATTTAAGCTCCTAAAAGCCTCCTTTTAGAACATACTCCATCACGCAGGGCTCTTCAAATGGCACCAAGCAAGGGGATCTTGGACTCCTCTCATTCTGTCACTGTGTACGAATGTCACGATAGAGTGGGAAGCATTTTGGGTGAGCAAGGACCTGGAATGTCTCCATTTGTTGGGGTAATTACTCAAATCTCTTGGGAAGTGAGTACTAGAGTCTATTCTAAAAGAGGTGGAACCACTGGAGAAATGAGGGTCACAGGCTTAAGGTCTTGTCTGAGCTAAAAGGCACTCGTGCTCCAGAATATGGGAGAAGGAGGTGCCGGAGGTGTGGGAGGGGGGGTATGTGGGTGGGGGGCAGGTCCTGAAGTGACAGATGAATTATCTAGCATTTCAGAAGGGTGGAAAGCATAGAATTCCTGTACAGAGCCTGAACAGAGAATATTCAAAGTCAATTCTATAATGGGAGGAAGATCCCAAGATTAAATAACTTGCAATGGCTTAACTGTTACACCTCTCTTCTCTCTCTCTCTCTCTCTCTGAAAGCAATACGCCAGTGCACAAGGAAGGCTAATGGGAAGCAGCCGACCTGCTGCACTACCTTGATCTCGCTCCCTTCGACATGCTCAGAGGAGAGGGATTCTCTAGGATTCGGCCATCTGGGTTGCGTTGTTGAAGAGCCGTGCTACGCTGCTCTTCAAGTTTCCATTCTGGTAATACAAACGAGGGCTGGCTTCTCTGTTTACAGGGCGCACATGCTATTTCGGGCATTTCTGTGCATGTGACCAGGATTTAATCTCCTGGTAGTTGGGGACTAAGAAAGGAAGGCGGAGAAACGTGGCTGGCAGAGACTGTTGTCTCCCTGTTTGCAGTTTGCCTGGACTTCATCACTTTGGCTTCTTGGAGCCTCTAAAATGGGCATGCTGCATACCTTACCTCCTGTGTCCTAGGATGAAACCCATGACACAGCAGCTACTCAGAAAGGGCAGTAGCATAATGAAGTGCCCCTCCAGGGAGACGCAAACTCATGTTTCCAGAGCTCAGAGCCTCTGGAAAAAAAGCTCTCTACATTTTCAGAGCTGTTGATGTCTGCAGGATAGTCTTTTTTTGGCTTATGGGAAAACTGAGCCACGGGGACTGGGGCCTAGGTGTTTGACATTTCCAACTATACAACTGCCCGAGAGAATATGGAAGTGACGGCCTGTGAGCAGATGGACTAAGTCAGGCAACACCGAAAGTTCCCAGTGCCTATGCGCCTTCCCAGTACCTGTGGAGAGGGAGGGATCTGGGCGGGCCATCTGACACACTCTAAGTGTTTCATACTCATTTAAAAATCTCAGGACACCAACAAGATCATAGGAAAATGCACACACTGAGCAGACAAATGAGCTCCAGAAAGCTGGAGAAAAAAAAATTGGGGGGCCAGTTGTTGGTTTACTGATTTTACTATAGATGGCATTTTAATTTGGTGACACCAACTTGCTCCACAATGAATAAAAAACAAAAAAGTCAGTAGACAAACTACATTTTATGAGACTAAATGAGAAGAAACTAGCCAAATAATAATTTAAACTGGAAAATTATTCATTCTCGCTGTCAGTGAGAGAGAGAGAGAGAGAGAGAGAGAGAGAGAGAAAGTATTCTTGGTTTAGCTCAGGTTTTCTTATATTTTAGGCAGGTTTCACTTTAGCCAAAAAAAAACAAAAATCTATCTTAAAAAACTAAAGCAAGCAACTTCAAAACAAAACACACAACCTAAGGACAATCTCTTTCTTCAGCATTTCGTAACAGAGCATGCTCAGTGGGGCTCGTGAGGCATAACCAGGCTGACCAAACCGAACCAAACTCACTACTATTGAGTGAATGCCAATCACAGTGGCCCTAAAGGACAAGGTGGAATTGCCTCTGTGAGTCTCGGGACTGTTGACTGTCTCTGTGAGTGGAAAGCCCCATCGTTTTCCTGAGGAGGGTGGGTGGTCTCGAGCATGCAGACTGCAGCCCAGTGCAGAACCAGGCGGCCACCAGGGCTGACAGGATGACAGGGCTTGAGAAGCCCGAGGGGCTAACTCTGCAGCCTTTCAGAGATCCTTAACTCGATGGCTGGCCCTTTCAGAAGGACAGAAGACTCATTAGAACTCTTGATGGTCTTATGTCTTAGGGGAAGGACCACCTTGGAGACGACAAGAGTGAAGCATCACTCTTACCCAAAGGATTTCCAAGTTGCCAAGTTCTGAAGCGGAGATCATGCCAAATCATGGCGAGGGCCAGGGCATGGTTTGAAATGGTTCAGTTATAGCAACAGAAGCATGAACAGCATACATCTTGCCTAGCAGTCATATCTGGCGCATGTTGGATTTTGAACAAGCAGGAAACAGGCAGTGGTGGCCTGCTCAAAGATGGCGGCTAGCCACACCTCTCTGACTGCGTGCAGGGCGCCTGCCTTCTTTGAATGGGGTACTATGGTGGTGTCCAGGTAACACCAACAATGTGTTCAATGTGTAGTACAGTTCCCTGGAGACAGAAAGACTTGAGGGCTTTTATCTCTTGAGGAAAGTAAGGTAGCAAGAGGTACTAGGAACAACTATTTAATAATTGATGGGGATATAGCCAATAAAGAAAAAAATGTTGTCATAACACTGAATGCTTTTCAGAGATGTTCAGATTTATAATAAAATTAAATCCCAATTTTCGAAACCAGAATGAAGTAAAAATAATTGACCTAAGTGTCATCTAGAGACAAGGGTGAGAGTGGAGCCCACAGCCCATGTCCTAGTGAACTTGAAGGTGTATTGGTCATTCCAAAAGAACCGTCTATTAGCCCGTCCAAGTATCATTTACTGAATGGACTGCCACATTTAGCAGCGTACTGGAAAAGAGAATCGTATTTATGCCAACGTGTCTTGAGATTTTTTGTGATGGGCAGATAGAAAGGCTTACAGAGATCTGAGGCTTTATGTCTCAGCTCGTCAGTGGCTGCTGTTTTTCTCTTAAAGGAAAAAACCAAATCCTGTTCTAGCCCAGAACAATACTCGTAAGGCTGGTTTCCAAAGAACAAGGCATTGCTCCTTAAGCTTTGTTGCTGAAAGAAGACCCTCTTTAGATTCCTCTTAGTCTCTACTTCTGCAACAGGGTCCAAAGAAAAGCATACTTCGCATAAATTCATTAAAGAACTCTTCTTTCATTCAACTGGCATTATAGTCTCCTACAATATTCAAATGAAATAAACATATATGCACACATTCAGGTTTAGTCCAGAGTAAAGCAGCAAGACACTTTTCTTCTTAAGTCTCACCTAGCTTTGATTTTTAAAAAACAAAACCAAAACACAAAAAAGTACAGTAAAAAGGAAAAAAATACCTTGGCAAATATAGTCTTGACATATATTGGCAGGTCTCCATGGGGACTTCCATAACCCCCTACAATACTAAACCCCAATCCTTCAGAGCCTTTCTCCATAGTAATAATCTTAGGTGGAGGTGTTCTGAAAACACAATGCATGCCATTTAATTGAAGAGTAGATATTGAGAGGGAATTTCATTTTCATGGAAGAACACAGATTTGAGAGAGACTTTCATACCGCAAAACTATGAAGGCTAATTTTTATCAAGTTCCAATTCTCGGAGAGCAATTTAGAAAGTTATTTTTAACTTTCCATGCCATGCCCCCAGCTAAGGATCAACATCTATGGCTTTGTAGGGACTTCTCTATCATAAAATCTACTGTTGTCAGGTTAAAGTCATGATGCTGAAATTGCCAAAGTCCCCTCGTGGAGTCTTGGTTGTCAGAGCTCCGGGTAACTGGTTAAAGCTCAGTGAACCTCTAACTCCTGGTGGAATGTTTAGGGAAAGGACAAGAGGGTTACCCACTTAGCTAAGTGGGGGCTGGTTGTGTTCAGGTAAACCTCTGTTCAGAACAGTCAATGGCTGCCAAGTATTTGAGCCAATGCCGCTCCTGTTCTGCCCGCATAGATTTACCACGGCTCCCCCACAATGGGTGGGAAATCAATGACCCACACCCGCCTCCAATGTGATGCTTCCCTGACTCCCAGATGAGAGTTAGGCATGCCCTTCTCTGTGGTCCCTTTGTCCTCGGTGCAAATTCCCAGGATGACACTTAAATCATGTGGTGAGTCTTTAGCTATTTTCTCCCCACCAGACCACAAACTTCCTAAGTCGTAGTCATGCCCGTCTTCCCAGCACCCTCCTGGCACTATACCTGTCACAAATTCAGGATCATGACTTAGAAAATGAGAAGTGAAATCTAGGAGAGTAGAGAGAAACCGAAGCAAAGCAAAATGGAGGAAGATCATCTGTTTCGAATGTGTAATTTAGTTTTTCAAAGCTTCGTCCAGTGTGGAAGTCTTCTCTCTTAGAAACAACATAGCTAAAACGTACATTACCCACACAGGCTCACGGAGTTGAATCTCAGTGTAGCTACTGTCTGATTCCTAAATGCTGGGGTCTGAAGGGTAAAACCTTTGGGGCCTACTAGTATCCCAGTCCTGGTCATCTCATTTGTAGCAGGAGGGTCCAATTCGTTTATTGGCAACCCTTGTTTTGTGGCAACATGCAAGTCTGACAAAAGGCTGCCCTTCATCTTTTTCAGGGAATTTCCAAATTCCCTGATACAAGCAACAACTTTTGAGCATGCTATTCTGTTTGACTAGACTACTCTTCCCTTTGCCCTTCTCAGTTTTGCTTGGCTTCTTTCAAGGGTGGTTTGTAGCGGGCACACAATGAAGCCAGGGGACTGTTGATGTCCCTAATGCTTGTTCACTGCAGGCATCTTTCGCATTCATTGCTGAAGTTCTAGTTTGGAATATCATATCTACTTATTCCGATTCTTTGGAAGCTGTTTACACATCAGCTGCTCCAATCTCGGTCCCTAAGCTTTGCTCCTCTGCCCTGTTTTCATGGGACCTGTTGCTTACGCATCTCTCCCTAAAATACTAGCTCTTATATGCTTAGCACCTTTTTTCTTTTTTAATCACAACCCTGGTTATATGTGTTTGTCTTTCACACTTTCTGACAGTTCCCTGAAAGCCAGGGTGATGCTATTCTCTATACTTTGAATCCTCAGGTTCCCAGGTACAGGGTTTTACCTTAGGAAAGTGCTCAATAAAGACCTACTGAAATAATGATGAATCATCCCCTCAGGCTAAACGGCAGTGATGTCTAGGATAAAGATGGCCCGATGGCTAGACTTGACTTGGACTCAGATCCACTTTCCCTCCTTGTGAAAGCTATTACTCTGAGAATGGCGATATTCAAAGCTATGGTGGATATTCACCAGTGGAGACTTGCTTTTCAGGGGGGAGGGGGCCATATGGCTCCATGCATCCACTGGCAACATGAGCTGGCGCTGGCTGCCATGGACCTCATACTATTACAGTATTTTCAATCAGTTCCTTTTTAATTACTTTCCTATGGAATGCTAGTTAAAAACAACAAATTCCAAATGTTAGCTCTGGTAGGAATAGAAGTGACAAATTATTTTACGTCAGTGATTCCCAACCTGATAAGGAGGTTTATAGCCAAGACTACAAGGACATAGTTGTTATTTCCATAGGCATATTCAGGGATGCTAAAAGTACATTCTTATCTTAGAGTCATATGTACATATATATCACTTATATATGGGAATGGATATATAGATAAAATATATATGGGAAGCAACATATACATATGTGGGTGATTGTAAAATGAAAATGTTACATTTTCAGGTATTTTTTCATATTTTAATGATGTGTATTTGATAATTCATTTTAATGAGGGAAAACGTCAAATGATCTTAATTTAACACTTTTATTTCAAGGGAAATAAACTCAAAAGACATTACTTAAGGTGACATTCTGCCAAGAAAAGCTTGGAATGACCGTGGCCATGAGCTCCTTCAGCTGAAGCACTCAGGTCAATTCTACGAACATTTATTGAGCACCACCTAAGGACCAGGCATCTGTGCAGATCTCTAGTGTGGCACTAATGGCAGAGGAGAAATACATGTACGCAGCATTTCTCAAAATTTAGATCCTCTACCTATCTAGCAGATAGGTTTCATTTTGGAAAATGAAATTTCTAGAAGCTACAGAGGACCACTTAACATCTCTGAGAATGGGTCTAGGGGAGTCCCATTTCAAAAAGTATATACACTCTAGAGTATTCCTATGCACATGCTGTGTGAGAGACATTACTGAGTTACTTTAACTGCCATGACTTGTCTTCAATGAAGAATGTTGGCTGATACAACAATAAGATCTAATCTAAGGACAAAAGTTTAGCTCAGAACACAATGCTTCTTTGTGTAACACAGCAGGGCATGCCTGGGCTATAAATCTGTGATTTCTTAGAAGGGAGGCATAGCGCATATCAAAATGAGCTCGGGATATGTGCAGGCCCTGCACGAGGTCCTTGAAAGGCTTCTGGGAAATAAGGAAACTCAGGCGCCTTCTTGGGGGTGCTCTAAGAAGTAGAAAAATACTATGCGTATCCCCCTTCCTCTTTTGAAAGTACAGACTTGACTCTGGGACAGGTCTCAGTGAGCTTTGCCGTGCAAGTAGGAGGGAGTCTGCCCTGGGATACTCACTCTGCGTCTTCTGGCTGGCGGTCTGCAGTGGGAGGGCCAAGATGGAAGCCCGTAGACATACTTTCAAGTTGAGACGCTATGGCATTTATATTGGTATCTGCTACAACCTGGAGAGAGAGTAAGTGCAAAATCAGGCGTCATAAGGCAGGGAGGAATGAGAGGAACCACATTACACCCAATCGTCAGTTCTCAGTCCCATCTGCAGTGTTTGGCACACGGATTATTCCTTCTTGAATTGTTTCTTTGATTTGGCTTCCACACTCTACTGGTGTCCTTTCTACTTTCCTGGCCACTCCTTTCTATTTCTAAACTTCCTGTCAACAGTGACCCAGGGGCCAGTCTTTGTGTGTCTTGTCTTCTCATTGACACATCTTTCCTCAGTGATCGTGGTTATGCTTTCCACTGTCATCGGTAAGGCCAGTGATTGAAAAATGACAGCCGCTCCGGGGGAGATAGGCTGGCCTTTCTACTCTGCCTGTCTGCCCCTACAAGGAGATACCGTCTCTGAAACCCACAGGGGCCATTCTGCCTTGCCCCCTGGGGTCGCTGTGAGTCACCACCCAGTCCCTGGCACGTGGTTTGCTTTGTTTGAGTACCAGCTAGAGGAGAAGCGGTTCTGGGGCACAGCTGTTGAAAGGGCAGCTGCTAATCAAAAGTCTGGCAGTCGGAACCTGCCAGCTCTGTCTTCAGGGATGAGCGAGATGCCAGTCTGCTTCCACGGAGATTGACAGCCTTGGAAACCTGACAGGGCAATTCTCGTCCCATCCTGAAGGCTCCCTGTGAGTTGGAATCACCCTGGGGGCCATGGGTTGTTGGATGAACTCGAGGAAATGGCGCTGTTGAGGATAAGCAGCTATTTCCCCCATGTATGTACAACCATGCAGAAGAACTCCATCGACATAAGCTGGATTCCTTACCACGCACCACAGGGCCCTGTGTGATCTGTTCCGTGATCTCTCTTCCCCCATCTCTCAACGTTCTTCAGCGCTCACTCTGCTCTACACATGGCGGCCTCCCTCTGTTCCTGTCTCAGCACACCGCAATGGCTGGGCCTCATGCCTCAGTCAGTCTTTATTCAGTATCTCCCTACCTAACTCTTTCACTCCCCTCTGGTCATTAAAGTCTCCCTCTGAGGCACTCTGACTGCAATTTCCATACCAACCCTCCAGCCCCAATGCTTTCTAGCCAGTTCCTCTCTGTTCTTGCTTTTCTATTTATCATCCTAGCTAATTAATGAACTGTCCATCTCTTACCTGACTTACGATAGCTAGTGTGGATTGCCTCATGTCAAGATGTGAGGGCAGGAAGTGTGTGTGTTTTTTCTTCATTACGATAGTCCCATCACAGAGAATAGTGCCTAACACAGGTGGGCTCTCTCTGTACATACACTGAAAGAAAGAATGACTTTCTCTGGCTCCTGACGTTTGCCTTTTAGATGGTTTGAGTCCTGTTGGCAAAGTGGTTTAGGAGATGAGCTGCTAACTGCAGGGTCGGCAGTTTGAAGCCACCAAGGGAAAGATGGGGCTTTCTACTCCCGTAAGAAGCTAACAGTCTCAGAAACTTAGGGACAGTTCTACCGTATGCTATAGGGTCGAGACGACACAGCACCGATGATGGCAGTGAGTTTGGTTTTGGGAAACAAGTCTAAAATCAGATGATGACATATGAACATGCACTTTGTATTTGACGAACTCTTCAAAGCCCCCAGGAGATCTACACTACGCTAAGAATCCAGAGATGGAGGTCTGCAGTGTCTTCTGTGACACTGGGGTTAGGGTTCGGCTTCCTCTTTGGTTAAACAAAACCCACAAGAGCCTGCTTTGGTTGTTTACCCTGCTTATCCTGGAGTTGTCTCCATCAGTCAAAGCTGCATTCTCGAAAGCCCCTGGGTTCCCCATCTTCTGTTCCATGGGCCTGCTTCGAGGATGGAACATTGCTGCATAAGTACAGTCTTCACAGCACTGCACAGGAGCTTGACTGAGCTGCAATTGGAGACGAAGCCAACAGGGGGCACAGCTGCCTAAACCATAAACAGCATCTGCTAGGTGGAGTATTTTGTGGGGAGGGACAGGCCAGGCAGCGCTAGGCCAGAACACATTTTGGGCATAGCTTCCTATTCTGGGGGAAGCCATTGCTATTTTCAAACAAGTTACAGGCTGTTACAGAAAGATCATCATATAAAGAATGACTGAATGAAACTGGGAGATATTGAGGATAAGAGATCTAACAAGAAAATGACAGATTCTCCCTGGCCGCCAAAAAACCCAGAGCCATCAATATGATCCTGCCTCATTGGAAGCCTCTATAAGGTTTCGGGGACTGGAAATCTTAACCGGAGCTGACAGCCTCGGCTTTCTCTTGTGGAGCAGTTGGTGGCTTTGAACCGGCCTTGCAGTTAGCAGCCCAATTCTTCACCCAGAGCACTACCAGTGTTTCCTTTCTGGCCACCAACGCCCCCTAATTACCACCAACTCTTTTTGCTCTTTCCCTGAGACTGAATTCTAGGAGTTGTTTTTATACACTGCGACTGCATCTGTTCTTAATGTACATCTCCAGAACCACCCATCCCATCCCAAGTTCTGTCCATCCCCGATCCATACGCTTGTGGGTTTCTGGAAGCCTTCTGCTTACCCAGCTGCTCCCTCTCCTTTGTAGTCTTCTACTGTCCTCTCACAGCTCAGTCCCCGGCCCTCTTCCTACTTGGACACGCTGGCTCTGAATGGCGATATACATTTTTCCACGACCTTACATGCCAATAGCACGCTGCCAATTTCTGCCCAGTTGGATAGCGTAAATTGCCGACATGACATTTACGTTGAGGTGATCTCAATGGCTTATTAAAATGAGCACAACCAAATCCAAATGCCAAATCCCCCCATCGAGTCCCCCCCATCCACGTCCTCGTCTTTCAGGGGCACCTCCAGCTGCCCCCCGGGGAAATGCTGATAGCCCCGTGGGCTGAGACCTGTCTTTGTGGGCAGGGTGCTGCCACACTTTTGCTCTAAGTAGGAGTCCAGCAGGCACCCCCCTCCTCATCTGCCATATATAATCCATTATCAAACCCATAGATTCTGCCCCTATATTATTTCTCACATCTGTTCATTAAAATAATAACTTAAAAAAAAACACTACAGTGAAGAATTTAGCTCACCGTCCCCAACTGCCTTTTGAGTGGAATATCCCTCCCCTCCTCCTCTTCTGATCTCTTCTTCCTAAATACGGGTCAGGGCACCACTCCCGATTAAAACCTTGCCGGGGGTCTATCTGTGCATCAACTTCAGCCTCCCTCAGTGCTATGCACAAGGGTCCTTCCACAGCCTCCCACGCATACCCCCTTCTTCTATCTGTCCCTCTCCCCACCTTCCGACACTGCTTTGGGATTTCCCCTCCCCCAGTGGCTTAAACCGGACTTCAAACTTCAACAAGCCTTCTTTGAGCACACCCCATTGAAATGAATTTCAACGGCTTTCCTCTCCATGACTCTCTCACAAAGGGTGGGTGATGGGACCTGTTTGTGTGACTAGTAACTCTCTCCTTGCTGATGACAGGATCCCCAAGGCCAAAGGGCTGCTTCTTCTCAGGGCAATGCAACTAGGAGCCTGCAGTGAGTCTCTGCAGAATAAAGGCATCGGAAATCCTTCATAAGAAAATAAGAGGGCTCATGGGACCGACTTTTCTGAACTTCCACAGAGCACACTGAGAAGGAGAAAGATTAAAAGATAAAAGAAAAACCTAACAGTTAAAGCAGTGAGAGATGGAATTGGACACATTTTTGGGACCGAGTACCCCACTAGGCAGGTATTCAAATGGAGCTCAGGTTTTTCTATTTGGGAAGCTGGACACGTACTCGGTCAGTGTCTATGAAAGAAGACAACCAATTCTAGAGCTGAAGAAGAAAGTTAGCAATATACTGTCTTTATAAGACACTTTCACATTTCTGGTGACATTCCCGAGGTTAGCAGTTCAAAACCACCACTTGCTCCTTAGGGGAAAGCCGAGGCTTTCTACCCCCATAAAGAGCTGCTGTCTCAGAAGGGCAGCTCTTCCCTGTCGTAGAGGGCCACCAGGAGTCCGAGGGAACTCGATGGCAGAGGTTTGGGAGTTTAAGTGCCAAAATTCGAAGCCAGTGCACCCCTTTCTCTCTTAACCTGCTTATTTTACCACCTAACACCAAGACCACTGCCAGATATAAACTGACCACTTGCTTTATGCTCAGCGTGCTCCAAGGTCCCTAGAGAGGTAGGAACCATGGTCATTCCCATTTCATAGAGGAGGGGATAGAGAGATGATGTGGTAATAAATGTATGACTCTTCTTGCTATGACTGAATTCCTGAATTGTAAGACATGTGGAAGATGTGCTAAGAAAATTGATGAAAAAAAAAATGGAGAGAGAGAGAAAGGTTCTGCAACTTCCCAAAGGCCACATAGGTGCTAGGGGTTAGACCAGGACTGAAATTCAGGCAATCTCAGGCTAGAACAGTGGTTCTCAACCCGTGGGTCATGACCCCTTGGGGTTGAACGACCCTTTCACAGAGTTCATCTAAGAGATGAACTAGGAGATCATCTAAGAGAACATATGTTTACGATGATCTTAGGAATGGAGACACTGCTCTTCTACCTGTCTTCAGGCAAGTCCACCCACATGCAGATATGCTTACTGACGAGCATCTGGGTGAAGACTATTACCCAGGCTCCCTACACCATGCCTCAAGGCAAAATTTCATTTATTTGTCATTAGAAATAACTATTTCACAATATATAATTATATATTGTCTTTATGATGAATCATTATGCTTTTATTATGTTTAATTTGTAACAATGAAAACATATTCTGCATATCAGATATTTACATGATGATTCATAACAGTAGCAAAATGACAGTGATGAAGTAGCAACAAAAATAATTTTATGGTTGGGGGTCACCACAACATGAGGGGCTGTATTAAAGGGTTGCAGCATTAGGAAGGTTGAGAACCGCTGGTCTAGAATCTTGTGCTCTTAGCCATTTGTGGTGTGGGGCGAGTTGCCTGGCCTGTGGGTACCAAGGGGTTTACAGACTAGGCATGGAGGGGGGTGAGGGTGAGCGCAGGGTCACAGAGACCAGCTTAAGCAGGCAGCAAGGAAAACAGCAAGGTGTCTTGACTGCAAAGCAATATCCAAATATTCCAGCAACAGGATGAGGAAGCTCTAACCCCAGGGTGCTTTATGAAGAGAGTAAGAGAGGGTAAGGGTGACATCTTTTCACCCTTATTCTAGGAAGAAAGCCCATGTAAACTGAAACCAAAGTCCACTTTATATGGGAGGGCGGGGAAGGGGTCGATTTGTTTTCCCTATCTAGCTGAAAACTATAAAAACAGCTTGAAGGGTCAGTGGTTCAAATCCACCAGCAGCTACAAGGCAAGGGAAGAGACAGTGATCGGCTTCTGGAATGTTTACAACCTAGGAAATGTTATGGGAAAGTTCTGCTTGCCCCATAGGGCTGTTATGAATTGAGATCCATTCACCAGCACACCAAGTGAACCCCCACTCCCAACAAGCAAGCAAGCAAAGACACAAACCAAACTTACTGCCATCAAAGTTGATTCTAACTCATGCTCACACTGACCCTGTTGAGTTTCTGAAGGCGTAAATCTTTACCAGAGCAGAAAACCTCATCTTTCTGTGGTGGCTTCAGACTGCTGAACATTTCGGGTAGCTGCCTGACTTATAACCCGCTATACCCCCGGGGGCACTTTCACAGCGATGAGTCCATCTCAGCTCATAGTGACCCGCCTTCAACAGAACGGTGCACGCGCACAGCACCGCAGGAGCCAGACAACTCACATCCCTCCCAGACCTTGCTCAGTGACATGAAAGGGCTCCCCTCACCTTTGCTGAGATGAAGATCCCAGATCCTCCCAAGGCTTTTGAAGCTCTCCAGGCAGCTGGCTCTCTCCAATGAGATGAGTGGCCATGCAAAGGATCTTTCACTGACAACCAGGTCTTTCCAGGAAGACAGGGAGAAGAACAAGCCCAGGAGGATCAGAATGACTCTTCAGCCTTCAGGTCTGTATCAACCTCTTGTCTCGGAGTTGGCAGGGGGAGGGGTTTGATGGACGGCCATGAGGAGACAAGACACCTTCCCCACACGGGATGTGTGAAAGGGTCTGACCTCCTAAGGGATGTACTGCACAGCGCCTGAGCTCTGAGCTCAGCTGTGATCTTGGCTCGGTGCTGCTTTGGAAAGGCTCTTCCCCTTACTCAACGCTCCCGACGGAAGGGCATGCCGCTCAGGCTGGGTGCTATCTGTCTGTGCGCTTTGTGGGTGGGGAGGGAGGCAAATGAAAGGCAAGTTTCTACCTTTCTCTCTCGCTCTCTCTCATTTCCTTCCTCTTTATCTTCTTCCATTTCCTCCCTCGTCCTCCTTCTTGTTGGTAGACCGAAATCAACAGGAAAGCTCCCCTGTTGAGCGGTCTCATGGTTGGTGTCGTCTAGTGAGTGTGCAAGAGACCGTTAAGTGCTTGATCGCAGTAGGAGGTGCCTGGCAATCTCCTTCTGAAAGAGAGCCCATAGCCTTGAAGGCCCCCGGGAGCTCTGCACACCCGGCTGGTCAGCAGCAGAGGTCCTGCAGACAGCAGCCAACAACAACAAGTGCAGGAGACAGGGAGTTCTAAGTGGCGAGGGGAAAGGAGAATGAAAGAGAGCCCCCCTGGGAAACACAGCAGGGCTCTGAGGTCCCTGGCAGAGGGTGGCAGGTCAAATCTGTGACACCTAAGTGAGTAGTTCAAGAGCAGTGAAGGCTAAAGTCCTCACCCCAGTGGGGTCAAGGCCAACCTGGAGCCCGGTGTTCGGCTTTCTGCACAGAGAGAAATGCCTTCCTCTCATTTCCACATGCCCAGAGGTCAGGAGACCAGGGGGGGTGCCTCTCCTGTTCCTTGGTGACCCTCGACACCAGCAACCTGGCTCAGAAACAACTGAAGTTTATGCACTCCTTTCACACCCAGTGCTCCGGGAGACACCTGGAACAGGTTTTTGAAGGCTCATTTAACTAACAACTGGCCTCCTGCATAACTCGCACGTATGAATAATATCCAATGGCCTTTCCCAAATGGCCAAGTGGTTGCACCAACCGAAACTGGCACCACGTCTTTAGTGCAAGTATTTGATTTCCCCATCTCCTCAATCCTTGTCCTACCAAACATGTGCTATGACAAGCCTCTGCCTCGGAGATGCGGAGGACACAGTTCTATATGAAGCAGAGACCTCTCAGTTTGTCCTGAATGACAGGAAGAAGCCTCAGCTCTGAGCTTAAGCAAGAGGCAGAGACCTGGAGTCTGCAGAAAGGGAGCGAACCAAAGAAGCATGCTTTCCCCACAGTTTGCATGTTCCTCTCAATCTGCTTCCCTCTCCGGTTGTATTTACTTTTCCCACAGAGCTTTACCCTCCCACTCTGCTGTCCTCTCCCAGACAAACCCCCAAACTTGACACCTTTCCCGCCTTGAACGGCTTCCTCCTCAACCTGGTTCCCCTTAGGAAAGTATTGCTTCTGCTCTGCTCACCCCTTCATTCGCTGCTTATGGCATTTAACAACTTGGGTTCAAACCCAAACAAGTTCCATTCAGAGCTGTGTATGTTCTACAACAGCATATGTTCAATCAGCTTTGTAAGGGAGTAACTAAGCAAGAGACTTGACGGGCGGATTTAAGCATGAGTCTCTTCCCTTGAACAATATCTAGGGGATTATTCTGGTGAACTGAGAGGTCAAAATAAGGTAGTGAGCTTACCCCAGGGAAGTGGGCTGCTCTGAACAATGCATAAAATGTGAGCCCTTTGCCTAGAAGCTACCCAAGGTTTTGACTGAAGGAAACAGATGGGGCCTTAGGGGTGATAGGACTCAAACCTTTCAGCACTGAACATGAAACTAAGCACAGGTTCCTCCCTCTGCAGGCACAGACATGCTATTGAAAGACAGGAAGGCTGTCAGGGTAAGGGGACCTGGAGAAAGTGGTTCTCCTCAGGCGGGGGCACCTGTCAGAGGGACAAACAAAGGAAGCTTGTCTTGCCCCATGTGCTTATGATGTAACTTAATGACACATCCGCTGAAAGCATCCATTTAGAATCTAGTGACGCTGATCTGATGACATCACAAGATTAATTTTACGTGCTTTAAAAAATAGCAGTCTGAATTGTTTCACTTTTATTTTGGATTAAAATATGGGCAAATTGACTTCTAGCCCCATCACCGTCTAGTCACTCACCACAAAATGTCATGTGAAAAACCACTTCAATTTTTTTTAAGCATTCTCTGAATTCATCTTCCAAAAAAACTAAACTCAGTGCCATCAAGTGGATTCTGACTCATAGTGACGCATTGTTTTATGAACTTCCCATGTGGATTGCTGAGACTGTAGCTCTTTACAAGAATAGAAAGCCACACCTTATGCTGACAGAGCAGTCGGTGGTTTCAAACTGCTAACCTTGTGGTCACCAGCCAAACTCGCAATCCACTATGCCAGCATGGCTCCTGAATCCAAGGCTACTACAATGAAAATAAGCAGGTACTACTTATTTTGTGCTTTCCACTTAGAAAACCACTGTCTTTTACACCTCCTCTCATCCTTGCATTGGCTAAAAATGGGCCTAACATCCCTATCATAGGGGATGAATAAGGATAGCTAAGAGGGGTCCAATGCACAACTCTCTTAAGTGGAAGCCTCTCTCACCTACAGAGGTTAAATTAGGTTTTCATTTCTACCTTCAGAATCTTAGATCACTATCATTTTTCTACAGTTTCTCACTACATGACATGACATGACATAACATAACATATCAACATAACAACAAGATAACATCACTCAGCTCCTGCTGGGCATGGAACTAGGTAACTCTTTACTAGAAATCACCGGGGGAGCTTGAAAACATCATCATGCCAAGGTCAGACGCATTTCTTCTGGGACGCAGAAATCAGCGTTGGATTTAGTGATAACATTGTGCAGCCAAGGTGAAGAACAATTTATAAACTATCCCCTAAACAACGATATTCAGTGATGTCTTGATATGCTTTCTCTTCCTAATGCCATGACCCTTTAATGCAGTCTCTCATGCTGTGGTGACCCCCAACCATAAACATACTTTCATTGCTACTTCATGGCTATAATTTTACTATGAATCGTAATGTAAATATCTGATATGCAGGATGTATTTTCATTTTTACAAATTGAACACAATAAAAGTATAGTGATTCATCCCAAAATATGTAATTCTATATTTCATTAGAAATGTTATTTCTGATGAAAAATAAAAGAAATTTTGTCTTGAAGCATGGTGTAGCACGGTTAACAGTCTTCACGTTGGGTATTCAAATGTGGGTGTATCTCCATGTGGGTGGACCTGCTTGGAGACGGGTAGCAGAGCTGGTGTCTCAGCTCCTAAGACCGTCAGAAATAGGTGTTTTTTGAGGGTCTTAGGCGACCCCTGTGGAAGGGTCGTTTGACCCCAAAAGAGGTTGCTACCCACAGATTGGGAACCGCTGCTCTATACAGACCTGTTCAGTGCCCAAATCTGGATAAGCTATCCACCTTTCTCCCTCACTGGGATGTTTCAGAACCAAGCTAGTAATGTGTCCTGATTTTTAACTCTGTGAGGCCACGCCCATCTGTGATCCACATGCCTCAACAACCAACTCTATGTGCCTGACACTTACATGGCCTCTCTTGGACCAGGCCCTGTGCCAGAGGCAGAGACAACACCTCAGTCTGAAGACGGTCATGGTTTTGGGAAACATCACCACCACTCCTACATGTTCTACGCCAGGTTAGAAAGTTTCCACAGAATGGTATTCATATGATTTATAAAAGGTATGAGGCAAGGGACATTTACAGAAATCTAAATACAGGAATGTGCATATGTAAATATATTTATATATGATAATGGGAAAACAGATCAATGTGTATATATTTATAGGTTTAGTATTAAGGTTGATGGATATTTGGCCTCCACTCAAGTACTCCCTCAACACAAGAACACTTTATTCTATTAAAATGGCATTCCATGATGCTCACCTTTCCCATATGCTTGTTGAAGACAAAGTGGGTGCATAAGCAAATGCGGTGAAGAAAGCTGATGGTGCCTCACTATCAAAAGATATAGTGTCTGGAGTCTTAAGGGCTTGAAGATAAACAAGCAGTCATCTAGCTGAGAAGCAACAAAGCCCACATGGAAGAAGCACACCAGGCCATGTAATCATGAGGTACCGATAGGATCAGGTATCAAGCATTAAAGAACAAAAAATCATATCATTGTGAAAGAGGGGGAATGCAGAGTGGAGACTCAAAGCCCATTTGTGGGCAACTGGACATCCCCTTATAGAAGGTCACTGGGAGGAGGCGAGCCAGAGTGCAGTGTAACAACAACAACAAAAAAATACAACTTTCCTCTAGTTCTTTAATGCTTTCCCCCACCCTGCCCCCGCTCTATCTTGATCCAAATTCTACCTTAAAAATCCAAATAGACTGGAGGATGTACACTGGTACAGACCAGAGCTGGAAACAGGGAATCCAGGACAGATACACCCCTCAGGACCAATAAGGAGAGTAGCAATACCAGGAGGGTAAGCTGGGGTAGAAATGGGGAACTGATTACAAGGATTTACATATAACCCCCTCCCTGAGGGATGGACAACAGAACTATGGGTGAAGGGAGATATCGGATAGTGTAAGGCATGGCAAGATAATAATTTATAAATTATCAAGGGTTCACGAGGGAGAGAATGGAAAAAATGAGAAGCTGATACCAAGGGCTCAAGTAGAAAGAAAATGTTTTAAAAATGATGATAGTAACAAATGTACAAATGTGCTTGACACCATGGATGGATGTATGGATTGTGATAAAGAGTTTTACTGGCCCCCAATAAAAAGATTTTTTAAAATAATATTTATAACGGGAGGATTAGGGTGGGATAAGAGAGGTATAGAAAAGGTGGTTGTTAGTTTGCAGCAAGTAGATTCCCAGGCATGGAGCACAGCATGGGGCAAGTCTTTCTTCATGCCCCAATAATGCGCTCTACTCCAGTGAGTCCAGGAGCCCTGGGGCCATAGTGGGTGATGCATAGGATACGTAATCCCAATATCAACAATTTGAAACAATCAGACTGTAAAGAGTTACAGTCTCAGAAGCCCACAGCGGCAGCTCCACTCTGTCCCATAAGGTTGATTCAATGGCAGTGGTCGTTCCCCCACCCCGCCACCCCATGTGGATTCCTGGTGTGCCCTCTGAAGTAGCCACATCAGTAACACCTGGAATTCGTTAGATACGCGATTCTTGGAGTCTGGCATTTAACAAGCCCTCTGGAGACCCAGAAGCAGGCTCGAATTTGAGATGAAGCGCTCCAGTCAATTTCTTTTAAAAGCTGCTCGAAACCCTTCCTTTATTGGGCCTCAGAAAATGATTATGCTCGAAAGGCTGAAACATGTCTGCTTATCTTTTTGGGGGGTATGGAGAGAGGGGGTAACACCAACCCTCTTTTTTCTTTTCTCCCTTTGTTCTTTCTTGGGTTGCTACCACCTCGGAATGTAGCACCTTCGCCAGTGCTAGGAACCTAATTCTGCTACTCTTCAAATTTGCTTCTCCATGACTGAGTCATAGAAGTCACCCAGACCTACACACACGAATATTTAGCTTTTTGTTTTAATTTCAAATATTAAAACAGTGCAATACATGATTAAAAAGGCTAACACCTCCCAGAGACACATGGCCTGACCCTTTCCAAGTCCAGAGGTAGCCACAAGTAATATACCAGATGCCTGTTTTTAAGTGAAGATGTCTGCTGCTTTCCTACTGCAACAGATGAAAACTTCGCCAGCCTAATGTTTCCATTTTTCTTTACTTTTAAGTCCTATTTGCTTCTTATATTCTTTTACACTTATTTAAACCTATGAAAGTCTAGTCATTTTCAACAGTCTATTTTCATTTTATTTCTACTTTTTAAAAAGTCAGATTTAAACCTGAATTTTATGTCTGAATGACACAAGAATTTAAATGATACAAATTTAATGATACAAATTTAAATGATACAAATTAATGAAAGGGGCTTCTGTCACAAACTTTCTCAATGGATTGTCACTCCCTAAAAAGTAGTTACTTTAAACCTTTTAAAACAATTTCTCCAAGTATCTGCTTCCCAATTGCTAAACAACATGCTTTTACTTCTCTTTCTTGATTCGTCAGCTTTTCTTATATTAAATCATGCCCTATCGAAAGGTAGGAAGATGAGGGGTGAAGAGGGTTGTCTCCATGGAATGCCTATGCTAAACAGGAATTAGCTGGCCTCGGCATTCTAAAGGGGTGGGAAAGAAATCAAGTGCACATTTCACACCTGTGGGGTCAATTCAAAGCTGGGCGTGCTCAGACCAAGGTCACCTAGGCACAGGTGAAGGTCAACCTGGGTACGTATCCTGGGCATCAACAACATAGTATGCCTGAACTCCGCCTCTAAGAATGGCCAGTGCTTTCAGACCACCACCCCCACTTCCCTTCCACGTGGGGCTAGGAAAACAGCACAGATTGAGGCCGGGATCCCTCCTGCGTGAGCAGTGCGCATATGCACCCTCTGGGGACTTGAATTGGACTCCTCTTTGGGTTCTGTGGACTTCACTTCGCTGCCACTTTCGATCCCAACTTTCCCAAGTCTCCCCCACCCCCTCGCGCCACGGCCATGCAGCCTTTCATGCGTCCCAGACACCGTGGGCTATCTGAGACTGTATTACCCGAAACTCCCCTTTACCTTATAAAAGATATGCGGATTTCAAAAGTGCTTCTGTTGAAGCAAGAACTGTGGCAAACCATTCCAGAAACCTAACATTATCAGGGAAGATATATAACAAGCCAAGCCCTGTACTATGGTGGTGTGGTGGTAATGCGCTGGGCTGTGAGCTGAGTGCTCGTTAGTTCAAAAACGCCGGCCGCTGGTGGAGGGGAAAAGATGGCTTTCTATTGTCCTCCCAGTCATCCCTGGAAACCCATGGCAGGGCGCTGCCTTGGCTTAATGGCAGACTTGGTTTATTATTTTGGTTTGTGATGTTAGTGTAAATCTTATTCATAGTAAGTCAACAGTACATTATTACTACATATCCCTTTTTATTATTTTTCCTCCAAAGCTAATCATTCTCATATATTTTGATACTTATCACTAATTCTGTCCTAAACTTTCTTATTAATCTCAAACTTCCAATTAAACATCTCAGATAATTTGTTCTTGGTTTTTTTTTTAACCCCTCCTCCAATTTGGTGAAGGTCTTAATGCCTGCTATTCAACCATTGTGCTTAGAATGTTCTTCAGCTCAACCAGCTTCTTGGATTTATTCTCTTCTTATTTTCATCTCCTGTCTTGCTGGAGACAGATCCTAAATAAAATTTCTCATAAATGTGGCATACTATTGATGAAAAGTCAGGTGTGGCTGGAAACACTTGTTCTTTCAGAGGTAGATTTATTCTTTCCTCTTCAAAAGTTTTAGACTGTGACGTAGGCATTATTCATGTCTTGCTTATCCTGTTCAGTGAATGGATTTCTTACTCATTTTATTTTCCATTTTGCAACTCCTCCTTGGCTGGATATTGGATCTACTTGGGTGAGTCCCATGCTTTATCTGTTCTCTCCCATTTTCAATGGAGGGCACAGGGAACACTTTGGTTCTTTTCTCTGACTTGATAGGTATAGGCTGCCCCTCTCTTCTAACCAGCAATTGGACCTTCTTGAGCCAGTCCTGTCTGCTCAGGAGGATGCCTGCAAATGGCCTTACAAGCTACTTTTGACTCTAAGACTCCGACTAATCTCCCAGTGGTCAGACACTCTCTCGGGTCCTCCATACCTGTCGCTTACTTCAAGTCTTTGTCCCCTTTCTCTATGTACTTTCATTTATTTCAGCCAATGTGGGAGGCGATGGTGATGGCAACCACGAGAAACCTTAGGTGGCTTCTGTTTTCCCGCTGTTGGCAGCACACTTCCTCTTCCCATTGCACATCGCCACCTTCGCATCTCCAGCTACCACCATTCTCTCAAACCGGCTCCTCCTACATGGCCATCCTCCCCAGCTCTAAGACAGGAAGGAAATTGCTTCACGAACCAAAGACGAGCCACACCAATTCCTTTTGTGAAAAATGCCCCTGAGATGCTTTTTACAAATCTTCTATGTCCTCAAAGCTGTAAATAGATATAATGCACCTCCACCACGTGTGTCAGTTTGTCGTACTGTGGCTTCTGTGTGGCTGTGATGCCAGAAGCTCCGTCACTGGCATTTCAAACGCCAGCAGGGTCACCCAAAATGAAGAGGTTTCAGCAGAGCTTCCACAATATGAATAGACTAAGAAGATATTGGCTGTCCACTTCTGAGAAATTAATCACGGAAAACCTTATGAAGAGAGGGGTGATACCAGGAGGGTAGAGGGAAGGTGAGATAGAAAGGGGGACCTGATTACAAGGATCTACATATAACCTTCTCCCTGGGGAATGGTCAACATAAAAGTGGGTGAGGGAAGACATCTGTCAGTGTAAGACATGGGAAAATAATAATTTATAAATTACCAGGGGGTTGGGTGGGAGGGGGGTAGGGAGGAGAAAAAAATGAGTTGATATCAGGGGCTCGGGTCAAAAGCAAATGTTTTGAGAATGATGATGGCAACAAATGTAGAAATGTGCTTGACATACAATGGATGTATGTTTGGATTGTGATAAGAGCTGTATGAGCCCCCGATAAAATGATTTATAGAAGAAAAGAAAACCTTATGAATAGCAGTGGACAACTGTCAGGCCTTGAAGCCCGCATGAAAAAGAGCAGAAGACTGTCAAGAGACAGTGTCGTGTCTGAGGAAGGGCCCCTCAGGTGAAAAGACACCTGAAATCTGGCACAGGGGGAGCTGACTCCTCAAAGTTGAGCTGCCATTCATGGCTTGGACAGAATGAAGCCTTTGAAAAGTGAAGCCTTCAGGACCTTCATTTGCTGGTGGAAGCATGACTCAGAATGAGAAGCAACAGTTGCAAACAGCAGTTAATAATCAGAACTTGGGATGTATGCATTATGAATCAAGGAATATTGGAAGTTGTAAATCATGAAACAATGCATAAGAATCATCATTCTAAGCATCAATGAGCTAAAATGGTCTGGTATTGGCAATTTGGAATCAGAAAATCCATATAGTTTACAGTGCCCAGGAGGAAACAAAAGGAACGGAGTTGCCTGTATTCATCATCAGAATGGATATTTCAAGATCTATCTTGAAGTATAATGCTATCTGCGCTAGTATTATATCTATTCTCTGTTGAAGAAATCCAACCAAAGGAATATTATTTGAATTTATGCACCAACCACCAAAGCTACTGAAGAAGAAATTGAAGAATTCTACCAAGGACTTCAACCTAAAATTGACCAAACATGCAGTCAAGATACACTGATGATAATTGGTGATTAGAATGCAAAAGTTGGAAACAAAGAGGAAGAAACAGTAGCATGATAGAATTTTGCAAGACCAATGATTTCTTCACCCCCCTCGCCCACACACACAATACAAATGGTGACTGTAGATATGGACATCTCCAGATAGAATACACAGAAATCAAATTGGCTATATGAGGAGGTACCACCATAAAAAAACAGAATTTTTCTTCAAAGCTATGTACCACAATTTTTTTTGTACAAAACAACCTTATTTATCAACTTCAATCTCTCCATTACACTTAATACATTTGTCAAATCTGTGATTCCATTCTTGGAAACATTTTTCAAATTCCTATGTTTGGAGGGCTACCAGCACCGCCCTCATTTTAGCTTCCCCGCTTCTACTTTGTTCAATTGCGGTCCTCTCATGTCCCTTTCACTCAAGGAAATACAAAGAAGTCTCATGGAGTTTGTCAGGTGAGTCAGGGGCTGGGGCAAGAGAGGCATGCTCCATGAGCAGGTTCATTGTCGTGGTGGCAAAACCAGTCCCCAGTCTGTCACAAATCAGGCCTGTTTTGGTCACACACTGTGAGGACATCTTTTCAGAACCACTAAATAGAAAGCTTGATTAACAGTCTGACCTGGCAGAACAAACTCCAAATGCACTATGAGTGGACATTTCTGTCCTTTTGGGAATTTGATGGATGTCCAGAATGAGGTTTATCTGCAATCAGCATTTCACCTTTTTTTGAAATGAGAAAACCACTCATACAGTTGAGTTTTTCTCATGGCACTGTGGTCAACACCCAAACAGTTTCTACGGCATTCCCCCCAGCCCCCATGCCACCCCAAGCAGGAAAGCCTCACCCTGTTCTCTTAAATTGGCCATCGCAAAAATGAAGTTTGAGAGAAACTGCTTTTATGAGAAACTTCACTGTGACCAGAGAAGACCTTCCCAGGCTATGCTACTGAGTGCACTAACTCAGAGTGAGTTGCTCGATGCTCACCTAGTGGGAAAAATGCATACTACAGAAGCTTTATGCAGCAAAACTTTTTCTTGTTTTGGGGGTACCCCCTCGTGTCTATGGGAAGAGATGCTGGAAAGAAGCTCAGAAGCAGCAGCTAAAATGAGGGTAGGCAGCTCACTGTGGAACAGACCATCATTTGCTCATGTGTAAGTGAAGGCTGAAGCTGAAGAAAATGAAAACACATTCACAAGAGCCATCATACCACCTTGAGGCTATCCCGCCTGAATTTTAAGGACCTCTCTAGATTTCTAGAGGAGAGCTAAACCAGGACCCAAAGCGACTGCAGCAGGGAACATTTAAAATGATCCCTAGCAGCCAATCAATCTCACCTGACCAATCGATAATTGAATATAAGAAACCACCAGAGTTCATGACTACGCTTACTTACACGCTCTCACTGCCACTGCCTTGATACTGACGGGGCGATCCTACAGGACAGAGTAGAACTGCCCCTGTGAGTGTCTGAGACGAAATCTTTATGGGAGGCGACAGTCCCGTCTTTTTTTCAGAGGCTAGGCTGGTAGTTTCTGATTGCTGGCCTTGAAGTTAGCAGCACGATGCATAACCCGCTACAGCACCAGGGCTTGACTAGAGTTTACAGGAAGCCATTTTTACTAGAGGCAACAATCTACACGGTGGAAATGCTGGCTGCCTCTGTTCTCTCCCAGCAGTGTGCTCCCTCCCTCCCTCCCTTGCTCGCTGGCTCATTCACTCGGGTCAGTCTTCCCTGGGCACTCGGCACTGGCTGGCTGCTCTGCAGGACACACTGCCAACAAGTTGCTTCCCCATGATCAGATACATCTGACCTTTCCTACTACTCGGCCAATGGGCTGTCGGTCCTGGTCATAAAAGTAATTACCTAATGACAAGTCAGCTGTGCCCATTACTGTGCTGGTCCACCTCCATGCACATGGTTTTCATGAAAATGACCATGTAACTGGAAGGCATTTGATGGCAGGCTTGTGCTCCTTGGGTTTTATGGTGAGGGTCTCTGGTTGCATATCGCATTCGAAAGTACAACTGCAGAATACAACTGGCCAACTCCCAAAGGGTTCCGTCCATGTTGCAAGAACGCGCATTCCAAAACACCGCCACCAACGACTGTGATTAAATGCCAGAGTATCTTGAGACCCAGTACCATTGTTCAAACACAGAAACAGGATACATCAGGAACTCCTTCCACAGTCTGTTAGCACTGACAATCAGATGGAAATGAGTGTTGATGCTCCATGGGAAACCCTGAGTTCGTTGTCATTTTAGATATCTTTTTTTTTATATTTAGCTATTATTACTTAAAATCGTCTCTCTCACTTTTTGGGGAAGGTGGGGGGAGAGGGCAGAATAGAAAGCTGAACAATCTATACCAGAGCATGAAATGATCAATAATGCTGAATTTTGCTGAAAATAATGCTGAATTTTGTTGGAAATTTTGTTTTTTTCTTGCCATGGTCACCATCATTTGAAGTTACCGCCTCTTAAAATTCTGTATGACCGAGCGTCATCGCTGAGACGAAGAGTTCATTCACAGTGCTTCTGGGGGTCAGCATGACTCAAAGGAAGAGCATGCATAGCAAAGACTGAAAAAAACCAGGGCCTGTCCACTCTGGCCCGGCGGCGTCCGGGATAGAGGTGGGACAGAGGAATGAGGGTGAGGCAGCTAGGCAAGTTTACAAGAATGAAGAGTTAGAGAAAAGTGGCATCAATAATCAGGCCACATAGTCTTTAAAACACACTGCCATATCATACGGAGCTGATTCCGACTCCTTAGCAATTCTATGTCTGAATTTTGAGTTGTACATTAAAAAAAAACACAACGTTTTATTGTGGATTAGGTGAAGGATTATGGAACAGATCATCGGTTATACCTCCAGCAATTATCAAGCTGGTAAGAACTTTCCCCTCCCTGCCTCCTTCTCACCGGATATGGTTTTCCTCTTCGCCCAAATTAAACCTGTCGACCCTCTGCAGGGGAGCCCTGGTGGCATAGTGATTACAAGGGAGACTGTGGTTCAAAACCACCAGCTGCTCTGAAGGAGAAACCCAGGGATTTCTACTCCCACGAAGAGTGACATCGCAGAAACCCACAGGGGCAGTGGTGCCCTGTTCTGCAGAGTCAGCATCAACTCAACAGTAGTGAGTTTTGTTGTTTTTTTAAAAATAATTTTATTGGGGGCTCGTACAGCTCTTATTACAATCCATCCATTGTGTCAAGCACGTTTGTTGCCCTCATCATTCTCAAAACATTTGCTTTCTACTTGAGCCCTTGGTATCAGCTCCGCATTTCCCCCCTGCCCCCCCTCCACCCTACCACATGAACCCTTGATAATTTATAGATTATTGTTATGTTGTCATTCTCACACTGTCTGTGCTTCATTCACCCACTTTTCTGTTGTCTGTCCCCCAGGCAGTAGTTCCTTGTGATTGGTTCCTTCTTTCTGCTCACTACTGGTCAGTCCTGAAAGGATCATCTGTCCTGTTTCCCCATGTTTCCAGGTCCTATCTGTACCAGTGTACATCCTTTAGTCTAGCCTAATTTGTAAGGTAGACTTGGGATCATGAGAGTGGAGGGGATGGGGTAGCATTTAAGAACTTGAGGAAAGTTGTATGGGTCATTGTTGCTAGACCAACAGTGACTTTTTGAGTTTATCCTCTACAGCCTGTATCTTCTTCCTTTCTTCTCTCCCTCCCTCCCCCTCCTTTAGTCACCATAGAAGTCCATTTCTTTTAGTGAAAATGTTTAAACTTTTCTTGATTTTTTTTTGGGGGGGGGCGGAGAAGAGCATGTACGTAGGCTATAAATCTCTACTGTAGCAGATAGCCTCATCTTTCTCTCAAGGTGCAGCTGGTGGGTTTGAACCATTGACCTTGTGTTAGCAGTCCAATGCTTACCTAACAGCACCATCATGGCTAACTGCTGCAGGCCAATCCACCTTTTGAATGAAGGCTTTGGTATTTTGGAATTAAGTTGCCAGAAGCACCGTAAACTGGGTTTCCCAAATGTAAGGTTTTTTAAATTCAAACTTCTTATTCTATGGCTACAATGATCTTAGTGGCTGGCTAGCCCTCTCACTAAGGCGTAGAATGGTGAGTTTTACTCTTTTAACCCAACAGCCATCTTTGAGCACCTCTGCAGAAGGAGTGGTGACTACACGTTCTATGGGAAACCCACGAACGGCACTCTCTATCAACCGGCTGCCTCTCCCTGGTGAAGTGTGTCCATCTCAGAGACACTGGGAGGCTAACAGATCAGGCCAGTGAATTTCCCTAGTGTATTTCCCTGTGTCTCCAGACAATACTCGTGGGGACCATAGCTGGTAAGTCATTGTGTGCCTTAGCCAATGATTGCACTGCAGTGTCAAAGAATAGGGGTGGGAATCATTTCTGTTACGCTACGGGGAGCATGGTGCTTTTCCTTTAAAGGGAGAGGGTTAAAAACAGCACACGGGCAGGGCACCAACAGTTTGGGGCAATGAAAAGAAAAAAATCTTTTCCTACTCATTGCAAACTTTGATTTACAAGAGAAAGCTGGATGCGAGAAAAGCCTTGTTGATTTATCGTGTGAAGCAGAGAGTAATTTTTCTCCCCTTGCTGCGCTTTCATGTAACCATGCTCCCTGCCTGGACGGGTAGCATTAAAGAGTTTCTGAATAAAAATAATAATTTCTTGCTTTCCCTCTTCATAATTCACAGCAGCAAGCGCCTTGCTGCACAGGGATGCCTCCTACCAGGGACACTCCATCTTTTTGGCATGCCTCACACAGTGGTGGCAGGTGGCGAGTCCCAGTGACCACAGTACCTGCAGGATGATGCGCCCGTAGGCGTTCTTTAGCAGATTCACCACGTCCGCGTGAGACAGCCCATCCAAAGGTTGCCCATTAATGCTGATAATGCGATCTCCAACCTAGAAGTACAAGAGTAGTAGAAATCACTATAGTTAAGAAAAATTAAATTTGAGAAGAATGTTTATACTTCTTTGTAAGTCATAGTTCTACTTGTGGCCCTTGTGAAGATTCTGTGTTTCTACTGTGTGCACGTTCCAGAAACATGCAGACTTTTTGTGGTTTCCCCCCAAAAGGAACCAATTGGAAAAGAACTGATGACTTAAAACCCAGTAGGTTACTTTTGTATTTTGGCCATGGTGGTGCTTCAAATTAACTGTTTACTAATGCCCTGTGAGAAAGTCGTATGTGTCTGACTTTTTTTCCTAGCTAAGTTAAGCTTAGGGGGCAATCGGGAAAAAAAAAAAAAGAAAAAGAATCCACTTTGGGTGGAATGAGGGAGTAAAAGGGGTGTGGAGGGGCACACTTTGTAAATGAGCTCTCTCTTCTTTCGGGGAGAAGTGTGATACAAACAACAACATTTCTCTATATGCCCAGAGACCTAACGGGAGTTTCTGTCATGCATTTTGCTCTCACAGTGGGTCTCTGATGGCTATTGGAATTCAGATTCCTGCCAGTGCTGAGATGTTTCCACCACCAACGGCTGCACAAGACTGCAATACTCCCTCCCACATGCTGTCGGCACTTTAACCATTCGTTCCCCCCTTGTTTACTTTGAGCTTCTGTGTGCGTGCCGCCACTCCACTGGCTTGAATCATTGCAATAAATATAGGGATGTCTCCTAAGGGACTTCCTTGTCCTCCAGCAATACTGATTCCAAGTGCATCACTGAGATCCTAAAATGAAAAGAAGAGGAAAACATGGCACTAACATATTTAATTTTAATTGACTTCCAGACGCACAGCCCCACTAATCCCAGGCGGCTGTCGGACGCAATCCCTTCTGGGGCACGGTCTGCCAGGATGACATAGGAGCCGGAGGCGCGGGCACGGGTGCCAGATGTGCTTTAGCGCTAAGTAGCACTTCACTAGCAGCGAGATCTTGGGGAAGTGACTTAACCCCTGCAGCAGGCATGCAATCTCCTATCAACTTGCGAAGGGGTGAAGTCCAGCCTGTCGATCAGGTCACAGCTGGAGGACCTCGTCTGGGGAGGCACAAATGGAGATAAACGGTTCACGGGAGGCCAGATACAGGCTCTCTCTCTGCTTTGTGTTCCTGCTCACAAGACACGAGAAGCTGCACTAGAGCCCTGGAACTGGAGGAGCTGTGTGGAGACTCCTGCCAGTGCTGCGATGTTTCCACCACCAACGGCTCCACAGGACTTTCTGCCCTCAAGCCCGTGATCTTCCTGCATTCGGCGTCCTGTCTGTGCTGCACGAGTCTGAAGAGGAATATAGACTGGTATCAGACATATGGGCTCCTATTGGACACATGGAGTTGATCTGGACCGGGCTGAGATGTTTCCTCGATGTACAATCACTCCTTGATATAAAGGTTTCTCGCACACATACGAGTCATCCTGCATTTGTTTCTCTAGTCTGCCCGGACTAACACAATCCCTTAGGACCTGCCTTTCCCACAGATAAAATAGGAAGGATAATGCCTCTGCTCAGCGGCGTGGCCGATTCTGATGCAGACTCTGCACGAAGCTACTCAGGTGGTGTTTATGAGGAAACCGTCGCACACAGCATGCTCTTCTCAACACATATGGCTGTAAAAGAGCTTTCACATCGTGGTTACAACCACGGCTCTCAGAGGACGTTCAGTGTGGTGACAGCGAGGCAGGGGAGAGAAGTGAGAGTGACAATTTTCCTGAAGATCCTTCTGAGAGGCCACTCAGTTCCCTGGGATGTGGGTGAAAGCACTCTGTCTGGCTCTAGCCCTGATTCCACAGATTCAAAGAGGCAATACAGAAGAATCAGAGAACGCAGGAACCTGTGTGACTCAGAAACTTACCAGAAAAGGACAACTCAGATATTTCCCACTAACATGAGTGGCAGAAAATTGCTAAATGCACCTGGTTAAAAGCAGGGACATCTCAATAAAATGATTTAAAATTTTCTTTTAAAAAAGGAGGGATACTGCAAGCCCTAGAAAGACATGGCAGCCTCTGACTTCCAGCTCTTTTTGGTTTCACTGTATTTAAAAATAAAAATTACTAAAGGACAAATGTCAGTGTCCACTTTTATCCAGTGGCTTGTGGATTTGAGTTGCCAACCTTGCTTTCGGGAGACCAATGCCTAATCCATAATATCACCATGCTCCTAATAAATGTGAAACTGAAATGCACCGCCATGAAGTCAGTTCTGACCCATAGTGACCCGACAGGACAGGGTAGAACTGTCTCTGTGAGTTTCAGAGGCTTTCATTCCTTATAGGAGTAGACAGCCTCATCTTTCTCCCATGAAGTGGCTGGTGGTTTTGAACTACTGACTTTATGGCTGGTATCCCAATGTGGAACCATTCTGCCATGAGGGCTCCAATAAATGGTGAAGGCACCTTCAAAAACACATCTGTGTTTGGCTCCAGAGAATAAAGCTATGCTGTGTATCACTTTCTTATAAACAGGGATTAAAACAATGTCATAATTCCCTTTGCGCCCCCCCACCCTCAAGCCGTCAAACACAATTTATTTTAAAACTAGGGCCAAATGCATAAAATAAGATTTTTGCCTAGAATCTCCAGGCTTCAAGCTATTGATTAATCACAATGGTAATCTTCCCAATATTTACATCCATCAAATGGATGACTCAAGTTTGAACACAACAATTCTTCCACTCATTGTTCTTTCGAAGAATGTTCTACCAATTCTCAACACACACCTACTTTGTGTCCTTAATGGTTCCATTAAATCTTTTCGTCTGCATCTTTATTCACATGTATTTCAAAACAGAGCTCATCCACCCACGACACGCCTCCTTCCAATGGAGGGAAAACCCAGATGGGCCCAGGCAGGTACAATAGCAAGCAGTGTCTTTCTGCATCAGTGACTAGGCCAGAGAAATGCCTGGAGGTTTCAACCCAATGACAACAATATCCTGTGTTTCCTCTGAATCTGGATCAGGTATCTGACATGGACCTTCGACGTTTAAAAAGGGAGTATTGTAACCGTTTGCTGTTTCCTTCCTTCAAACACTGCTGAGGAGTTGTTCCTCCTGAAGCCTGCAGTCGGACTACCACCAGAGCTCCTGCACAAGCCGCCCTCCGGCTGGCCCTCACAGGGGAGCATGACGACGGCTTCCGCCCACTGCACCTCCAGTCGCTCTGCTCAGCAACAAGTGCTACCCCGACACGCATCAGCAGTGCCGAGACTGAGGCCGTGATTTTGTACTACTTCATGAACTCCCAATTTATGGTCAGACTAATTACAACCAAGGTTGCCTCTACATTCCTACAGTTAGATACCATGGAGGGGAAAAGTCAGGGTTTGAGAAACTTTGGACTTCAAAGGCATCTTACACCCTCCTAGCAAGACAATCGAAACATGGAATCAAGACTTTAATAGTAAGCATCCTTTTTGATTCAGTCACTTGATTTCAAAGTATTAATTCTGAGGAAATCATTTGTTATATGGGCAAAAAACATAGAACAAAGATGGTTTCCTAGAAGAGATATCAAAAGTTGGAAAATATGCTAATTGCTCCATAAAAGAAAGTGGATTAAGAAAATCACAGTACTTTCATGTGAAGGTCTATAATGTGACCAATAAAAATCATGTAAGATATTATAAAATAACCCCCCAAATTCATTGGTTTGCTGCAAAGAAAACAAAAGTTTGAGTTAAGTCTAATATTAATATGATACCAGCCTTTGTTTGATTTAGTATACACACACACACACACAAGCATGCACACCATAGAGTAGATAGGTTTGTGTAAAAAAAAATACCTACAATGGTCATCTTAGTGCTTGAATGTATTTTTCTAAGTCAGTTTGTTTATGTTACATAGTGTGGCAGTCATGTGCTTACGTTAATTTCATGATTGAGATATGGGGGTGGAATCTGGCCTATTAATCTGGAGATAGCCATTGAGTAGCCAATGAGGCCTCTGTGTAGGCATGACTTTCTCCTGAGACTTCTGGGAAATCTCGCGATATTTCCCTCATGGAGATGAGAAGGTATTTCCCTAGTTGTTGGGAGTTAGTCTCAGAGACAAGGAATTATGGACAAGACAAGATGGCAGTGTCTGAGCTGCTGCAGGCACCCGAGGAGAAGCCACACAGTCTTGTCCTGATGGAACCAGACCTCTGAAGCTGGAGAAGCCATGGGGAGACCCCTGCCAGCGCCAATATGCTTCTACCACCACTGGATACTGTTGATGTACCCTGAGCCCTGGAAGTTAGGAGCTATGGGGGGACCCCTGCCAGCGCCGGGACTCTGCACCCACTGGCCTGTGACTTCGTGAGTCACAAGGAAACTTTATAGACTGATATCAGGCATATGGGCTAATATCAGACTTATGACTTTGAAGTGGACTGGGTTGGGATGCTTTCTCAATGTCCCATTCCTCTTGTATATAAACCTTTTCCTTATATCCATATGCGTGTCTATGAAATTTGTTCCTCTAGTCTACTCGGACTGACACAATAGACAATGTGCTGAATTCAGGAACTTGAAAGCACATGAAAAACAATTCAATAAATTTTACTGAGGAGAAAATGTGTATTTTAGGCAAAGTCAAATCAAACCAGAAAAAGAAAAAAGTAAAATCATTACTTACTCTGATGATTTCAACAGTCCTTGGTCCTGTATCTGTGCCTATAAATACACAACAGAATTAAATTTTTCAAGATGAAGAGATCATATTATTAGAATACAGTTTATTCGCTGAAGTAATTATTTTCCAGATCATCTGAGAACGAATGTTGAAACAAGCAGGCATGATGCCCTTTTCTCAGTGTCTAAACTGACCAACACAGATTAGGGACTATGTCCTCCACTACAAAGAGGCCTCGCCATTTGACAGAGACGCAACCATTATCACCCAGTTGGACAAAAGGTGATGGACTCTAGTAAAGTGATGGAATGGCTGAGAGGGTGAGCCCCTTGTGGTACACTGTCTGCTTCTCTGCCCTAATCAAAGATAGCCCTCAGCTAGTGAAAGACCAAGAACCTGTACCTTACCGCACTCCCAACCAGCTACCAAGGATCTGCAATTTATGAGTGCTTTCTTTGTAAGGGGATTTACTTTAGGAAGCACTTTGGATTTCGACTTTTCTCTTGCTCACATTTATTTGTAGAGAGATGAAGGGACCTTCTGAAAAGGAATCTCTGTGGTTTTTACGTCTTCTGTAACTAAAGCCTTTCGGCTTGGGATGATATGTGGTCAAGTGCACGGATTCATAAAAAACACCATCAGGGTGATTTGGATACAAACAGTACCTGGATTTGGGGGGGAAGGGTTGGAAGCTCTTTTGGGGCCGACCAGGCTCTGCAGGCTGGAAATGCAGGGGGCGATGGACGGCAAGAAGAAGCTGTGTGTGCTCTGCTGACTCCCCTGAAAAGGAACCCCAGGTGTTATCTGTGATGAAAGACTTGGCTAAAAGAATCAATACTTACTGTTATGATTTCCATTTTACTTATGGACTCACATTAATTATGACTGTTAGAGACAGTTTTGATGCAGTGAGAAAAGACAAGGAAAAAAATTTGGCCAAACATTTGCACCACTCTAATATAGCCGCGTTAACATAAAAGCATAAGCTTTTATGAATGGTTTCAATCTGCAGAGCAGAAAACTACCTCCCATCTCCTTGACTTGTTGTCATTTCACGTGAGCTACAAAGCCCTGGCTTGCCACATGGGCTTTACAGATGATCCAGGAACAAGCGCAGATGTGTCATTTGGAGTTACTAGGTGGGAGGTTTGAGCCGACTCAGAGGCAGATTGAAAGGAAGAACTAGTGGTCAACCTACTGAAAAACTGGCCACAGTAAGTGCTAGGGAACAGTTTTCCTACATGAGGTGGACAGGAATTGAAATCAATTCAATGGCAGTGGACAAGTGTCCTTTGGTCTATTTGTGACCAAAGTCAGCAGTTATTTTTTTCTATCATCTGAGTATATTACACATTTTGCTACAGCAATGCTCACAAAACATTGACTCATGGTAACCTGGCCAACTTGAATCCCAGCTGTCTGCGTAAGCAGTAACTTTCAAAGGGAAGAGGCCTTCTTCAAGAATATATGTTACATATATTTTCCTTCATAGATTTTCCTGGCATCAAGAGTACTTCAGCTCAATCAGCTAACTCTCTGTTATTGGTCCCTTGATTTATTTAAATGAATACTTGAGAGCTACAAGGTTTAATTATTTTATGGCTAGAGGTTACTGCATGAAAATCTGGCACATAGCAAATGCACCTTTTCATGTAGAACCATGGCAAATAAAGAATACATTTTGTACCTAATTAGCAAAACTATGCATAAACCTTCCATTTGAAGCTAAGCCCAAGCTCACAATTATTAGTTGACAAATGATAATTTGACCCATTTCCTTAATTCTATGGCATATGTTGTTTGAGATTTCTTAAATATGAAAAATATCATATAGGAAAGTTGAAGGAAGACATTTAAATATGTATACTACATAGATCCTAAAATGAATGTTTCACTAAGTACTCTTTGGGTAAATATTTCATATAATATCATTCAACTTTCTAGATTTCAATTTTCCTTTAATAATCTTGTTTCTTTTAAAGTAAGTGCAGATGTTGATACAGTTCACAATGGATATATACTATAATATGATTTTTTTTTAATCATTTTATTGGGGACTCGTAAATCACTTTTTTTGGCATCATTGCCTCTGGTGGTGGGAGTAGGAGGTCCTTGCTGCTGGATTTGAACCTCCAACCCAATGGGCTGCAGTCCCGCGCACAACCACTATGCTACCGGGGCTCAGTCCGTAAATCACTTTTTACAACACATAAATACATATACTGTACCAAGCATCTTCACATGCCTGCTGCTGTCATCATTGTCTAAATATCTGCTTTTCCACTTGGGCACTTGATATCAGCTTCTCATTTTTACCCCTCTGTCCTTGATCCGCCCCCTCCGCCCCCATGTGATTTCATAATATGATTAAAATAATGGTGGTGAAACAGAAAATTAGTCAGAATTTGGGGAAATAACAGTACATTAGAGAGTTTATCTAAAACTCTCAAGGAAAAATGTGTTTGTAACAGCGTTTACAAAGATGTAATTTTTCTGGCTGTGTTCTGAATAAAGCAGTAAGTTCAAGTGTTCTACCACTCCCTCCCCCATTACACATTTTTCTCTATAAAGATTCGCTCTTGCTGAATCAAGATGATGACTTTGAAAGAATACATTTGATAGCTTCAGAACGAAAAGTTCTCTCTGTATAAAATCACTTTCTATATGTGAAGCCCAGGGGTTGTGATTCCCCCTGGCCCTCAAACAAAAGCAGCACACTCCCTTCTTATAATAACCCATCTCTTCTAATATCTGTGTGCCTGGGGCTGGGGTGGGGGTCCTGACTGCTGCAGCTATATCTGGATTTGATCGGGAATAAGATCTATCCTCTTTTCCTCCTTCTGGGTCAGGGACTGCTCTTCAACTCATGATGATGGAAGGTGACCCTTTCTTCAAATTGGCCAATTTATCAGTACAACCAACTTGGTTAGAAGGTTAAGGCAAGAAGAAAAGAAACGGTCTGTATAATTTTTTATTTTAAAATTGAGTTCCATTTTCATGCTGTGAAATGGAAAAGTCTGTGCAAGAAGGTTAGGGATGGATATTTAAGACAAGAAGGCCGTTCACGTTCACACACCAGATCCATGATCGTGGCCACTCTGGAACATGTGAGCTTAACATTTAACCGAGTGTCTTTTCATTCCCTGGCCCCAGGAGTCTTCGAAAGCCCCCTCAGACAAGTCTGGTTAGCACCATCACCAGAAACTCCCCTACAATTCCATTGTAGCACAGTCCTTTAGTATACATGCTATTGAGTAACTGTCCAGAAACGGAACAAGCCAGAAATGAAAAAAGATCTAGAATGCAACATGGAGCTTATCAGTTTTGACTGCTCTGAGAATGCTCTGAGAGAAGCCAGCTGGTCTGTGCTGGCACGTGTTTCTCACGTGCCATTTTCTAGCTCCGGAGGTAAAGGAAGCAGCCAGTGATATTCACGGAGTAACTCTAGGTAAATGGAAAACCAGAGCATCTCTGTCTGAACAAAGGCCTTACGCATATAAGTCGATGGGAGGGAGCAAAAGTTATCTTTATTTATAAAACAAAGACACCCCCCCAAAAAAGAACCCAACGACAACAACAACAAAAACAGAGATCCATCGTAACCCACAGAAGGGATTGGGGGTGACACAAAACTTTCCATAGTCTTGTTATGCACCAAATGGGACTAAACAAAAAGATCCATAGTCTTCATTTTTGTCAGCTGTTACAAGGGGCGGGTGTAGGGGGAAGCAGTGCAATACTTGGTTTTTCAGAAAAGTAGCACTTACGTCAGCCTTGCAAATAACTGTTTTCTAACCCACAAAATATCACCCACCATGAGGGAAACCCACAGGGGAGAACCACCGTCTTTGCTCTCCCAGGAATATCCTATGAATTGCCCTCCCCATGTGTGAGTGGCTATTCGCAAGTTAACTTTATAGCGATATTTAATTGAATGAGCAGAACAATGTTGTGCTAATGAGGGTCAAATTGTCACCAGATGTTACTTTTTCTCTTTCTTTTTAAAATAAACACAGCTGTGTACACGCGTGCATAGGCCATGTAGAACAGACAGACCATGGTTCTGAGCAAACATGAGCCAGCCATAAAGGGAGATGAAGGAGTTCCCCTCCCACGTTTTGATTTCATTTAAAAGTAGCCATTGGAAATGGTTCACTCGGTTCGTGTACCCGCTTAGAATGTGCATTTCCATGCCAGGTATACTGAGTCAGCACCCCTATTTTTACCAAGCTCCCAGGAGACCCCTACAACTTGATAGAATGTATACTGATTTGGTATACCTGGAGTGAAAAGACAAAGTCCCAGCAGAGGTTGAACCAGAATAAAGCCATTCAAAAGCCCCGCTTCAAACATAGTAGAATATAATGGCCGTGGTGTTGTGAGTCTGCTCTATATTTGAGTTAGATGTAATCTTCAATCCCTCATTTATGAAGGAAGGAGCGTTCCCACAGGTAAGGACTGGAGGGTCAGTCGGCCATCACCAACCTGGCGATTCTGGGCTGTCCTCCCCGAGGAGGGCCAGGAACCAGCTTGAAGTCTCCCAATCTCGAGCTGCACCAGCCCCTGAGCACACTTGGGAAGAGAAGACAGGGGCAGAAAGGCACCACCGTGAGCTTCTGACTTTTGAAAGCTCCAGAGCCTGCCTTCCACTCACCTCGGCAGTCGAGGATGGGGAATGGGCGATGAAGGTGCCAGACAAAAGGAAACTCAGTAATCACATCAAATGAAGTAATAAAAATTCTGAATGCATCGACATTTCTATCTCGTGCCTGCTGCCTGTGCCAACAGCTTGGATCTGGAAGGATTGCAATTCACCTCTCGGCACTGCCATCGAATCCATTCTGACTCATGGAGACTCTGGGGCAGGTAGAACTATCTGTGAGTCTCTGCGAATGGCCCTCTTTATGGGAGTACAAGACTCTCATCTTTCTCACGTAGAGTGGCTGGTGGTTTTGAACTCCTGACTGTGCCGTTAGCAGCCCAAACTGTAATCACGGCACCACCAGGACTCCTGGGAAAGGAAGGCAGCATGGTAAAATCACACCTAGATAATCTACAAATGCAAACCATTTCTTGAGTCACAACTGGACGTTGGCCCCCAGGATTTTAAAGTAAACAAAGGCCATTTGTTTTCACAAAACACAACAAAATGCACATTGTCAGCGCTTTCGGTGGCTAGCCAAAAGGGTGGGTGCCTTAGAAGAAAGGTCTAGTGAGCAACTTCAAAAATTAGCTATTGAGTGTATTCCACATTGTTCGTCCAAACAGCATGCCTTGGGTAGCCATGGCAGGGGATTAATAGTTGAGTGGAAATGGACAGGCATTTTTATTAACCAGTTTCACCCATGGGAATGCAGTAGAGACACTTGGCAGGGAATTTTGAACGTCAGGGGGAGACAGTTTGGGTGGTAGGCTGGTCTGTGTAGCTGAATTGTCCTGTCCTGGACCCGTTATGTCCCTTTTCACATTCACACGTGGCATGAGGAACTGCTCTGCCGATTTCTAGTTCTCCACCAAACAATCAAGGCTGGGGTTGAGGACTCAGCAGTAATCTGCTCAGGGACACAGCCCTTGAGGGAGACAGATTGTAGTCCAGGAGTCAAAGAGGCCACTCATCAGATGCACGGAGGACAACTGTGGACTTCTAGAATTCTCACAAGCGGGCAAAGGAGCTTAAAAATTCCAAATTGGGGTCCCTGCCAAGTGTTGTTCCTCAATAAAACAGAGCTTTCACACCGTGCTGATAGTCTAGACTCTAGGGCCATCAAAGATAAGCTATCTAGTAAAAACCAAGGCTCATAAGACCCAACCCATTTTTCTAATCAAGGTAGATGAGAACAGTCGGCCCTGGCCTGAGCTCTGCCAGCTGAGCAGCTGCGGGACTCACCTTCAGGAGAGTGGCCACCGTCTCCTGTGAGGCACTTCTCATGTCCTCTCCATTCACCGATAAGATCTGGTCTCCCTGAATCAACCTCCCATCAACGTCTGCAGCTCCGCCTTTCACAATATCAGAAATAAACACTCCGCTTCCGTTTCTGTGGATAAGCACCAAGAAGTGAGGGCTGAGTGCAACCTCTTACTAAATCCGAGGTTACTGACATGCAATACCAACCTGACACCCCCTGCCACCAGTCAAGTCCCAATCAGATGGACCTCGGAGGGCTCCTAAGGCCGTCACCATTACAGCAGGAGCAAAGAGGTTCCTCTTTCTCTCGCCGAGGGAGCCCACAGCCCCGAGGTTGGCAGTCCGGCACTGACTGGACAGTGCCACCGAGGCTGCTTCCCCTTCCTTATAAAAATCCAAGCCACACTGACCGCCATCGACTTGATGCTGACACACAGCAGCCCTGGAGGACAGAGGAGACTGCCCCCTGTGAGTTTCTGAAAATTATCACTGTCTATGGGAGTGGGATGTCCTCTCTTTTCCCTGAGGCGCAAGTGTGGTTTTGAACTGCTGACTTTTCGGATACAATCCAGTGTGTAACCACTCTGCTACCAGGGCACGGATGTTCTAAATGGATACCCTCCATCCTCACACTTGGAAGAACAAACCGATGAACCCATATCATCCAATAATATTAACTCCTGATGATAAACTTCACGGTGCTAACCTGTTAAATTGTTTATGCCTATTATGCTGCTTATTGTAATATTCATTTTTATTGGCCCATGGGTATAATTTCTGCAAAATGACAATTTTGGTGAAGTGACATGGAAATTTGCTTTGAAAGGCAGAGCTAAGTACTCTTAACAATGACAGGCTATTTCCCTAAAGGAGAAAATACAATCATGACCACTTGCCTGTCAATTTGTTGTACTGTGGAGGCTTGCCTGATGCTGAGCCAGCAATATTTCAAATGTCAGCAGGGTCATCCAGGGTGGTCGGGTTTCAGAGGTGCTTCTCGAGTGAGAGGCACTGAAGAAGGAGGACCTGGTGAGTGACTTCTGAGAAAGCCCTGGTTTTCACGACAACCACTGGACACCGTCTGACACAGTGCCAGGTCGTAAGCCTCTCAGGTTGGAAGGCACAAGAAATCTGTCTGGGGAAAAGCTGCCTCCCCAAAAGGAGTTGACGTCACAGACAGAGTGACACTTTCAGGATCTTCAGACACTGGTGGAGCATGACTGAAAATCAGAAGCAGGAGCTGCAAATGCTCATTCGTAATTGAACTTGGAATGTGCAGAATATGAATCTAAGATCATTGGAAACACAACAGTCCAATGCCATTGATTCAATTCTGGCAAATGTTGACTCTATGTACGGTTTCCAAGGTTGTAAATCTTTACAGGTACAGACAGCCTCATTTTTCTTTGGCAGGGCTGCTAGTAAGTTTCAACCCTTGACCTCATAATTAAAAGTCCAGAAGCTTCAAAAAGTGAAATGAAACACTTAATCTATAACTTAGGTAGTAGTGAACTGAAATACATGGGCATGGTCCATTCTAAATTGAACAGATGGTCTTCTTTGCTGGGAATAACAAATCGATTGTTAAAAATGAACAAGATTTAGCTGGAAGTACAAAACAGTCAGTGATAGGACAGTCAGCAGATGTCTGTAAAGAAAGTGAATTCGTGTATGATTCAAATTTTTGAACCAACCAATAATGCAATCACAATGCATTGGTAATTACTGGTGATTGGAATGTGAAAGTTGGAAATAAGAGGGATCATAAGTTGGAAAATGTGACACTGGTGATAGAAATGAGTCTGGAGATTTCATGACAAAAGTTTTTAAGGCCAGTGACCTAGACATTTGAAATACCTATTTTACAGCATACAGAGTAATTACACATGTGGACCTGGCCAGATGGCAAATAACGACACTTGTGGAAAGAGTGAATGTTGCCAGCCAAAACAATACCAGCCGCCCATTGTGGAATTGACCATCCACTGCTTATATGCAAGTTCATGTTGAAACAGAAGGAAATTAAAACAAGTCCATGAAAAACAAAGTAAACACTTGAATATTTAGAGTCAGAGGAAACTGTGAAACTTGCTCTTGAATGTAAAAATAGTAAAAAAGAATGGAAGAAATGATGAAGTAAAAGAGCTGGCCAAAAGCTTTTAAAAGTCATCTCTAGGGGCTGAGCCCCAGTGGCATAAGTGGTTGAGTGTGGGACTGCGGCCCGTGGGCTTGGCAGTTCAAATCCAGAGGTGGCTCTCAGGAGCCACAACCACTGGAAGGCAGTGATGTCCCCCAAAAACAAAATAAAAAACAAAAACAAAAACAAAAAAAGTCACCTCTAGAGAATAAAGTATTATGAAATGTGGAAAGACCCAAGATAGAAAACCAAAATGCAAATTCATGTTCAATGTTCTCAAATGGAAAGAACTGAAGAAAAAATTCAGGGCTGAGCCCTGGTGGCATAGTGGTTGAGTGCAGGACTGCGGCCCACTGGCTTGGCGGTGTAAATCCAGCAGCAGCTCTCCAGGAGCAAGGCTGGGCCTACCATTCCCACCAGGGGACAGTGATGCCAAAAAACAATAAAATAAAATAAAATTCCTCAAAACTGGTCCATGTATTTTAAATGGAATCATATGCACGAGAAAGCTGAACAAGCACTAAGGAAGGCTAAAGAAGAGTTGATTTCTCTGAACTACGGTGTCGGCAATTTTGTTCTTCTGGCAGTCCATGGCACGTGAGTGCAGGGCTCTGCAACTGCCAGAAAAGCCACAGAGCTAGAACGCCTTTAGAAGGGGAGGTGGTGAGATTTCGTCCCATGACTCTGTGGGGCAGTGTGTGGGAGATAAACAGGCAGATCCCCAGTGAGACGGGCTGACCCCGTGGCAGCGGCAAGGGCTTCGGACAGCAGAGAGGGTGAGGGTGGTGCAGGGCCAGGCGGTGCTTCCTTCTCTGGTCCATCGAGGTCACCAGAGTTGGAGCCCACTGGACCGCACCGAAGCCCAGCTAGCTTCAGATTATTTCTTCCTTCCTCTTCACTGCTTCATTTATCACTTTAGTTTTCATGGTATTTTTCATTTGTCAAATCAGTACATTTATATGGCTCAGAATTACAAGGGTTAAAAAAGATGCAACTTGAAAATTTTCCGTTCACTTTTTTTTCTTTTTCTGTTTTCTTGGTCATTTGTTCCTGAGTACTATTTTTGTTTTGTCTTTTTTGTGTATGTCTTTTAAAAAAATATTGATATTACTGGGGGCTCTTATAAAATTCAATACATCATTTCTATTAAGCATATTTGTACATGTTGCCATATTCATCTCCAAGTATTTTCTACTTGGTATAAGCTTGGTATAAGCTTCTCTCTCCCCCTTTCCTCTAGTTTCATTTTTTTAATTCCAGCTCCCCATATCTCCCCTCCCCTCCTCATACCCCATAAGCCCCTAATAATTTACAAAGTGTTATTACCTTTTCCCCAAGTTCCTTTTTTTTTTTTTGTAGAGAATCAATGTCACCTATAACTTGAGCTTCTCTAACAAACATTCTGGATACACAGAAGCAGATTCATGTACGCAGTACATATGTCTTTGAAAGAATGGAATGCTCACACACACACAAATACACACACTCACACACACACACTTTTCCAGTTCTCTTTATGTTCTCTTTATTTCCTTTCCCCCCGATTAAGTATGGCTTGGCAATATTGGTCTTCATCAGTACCTGGATATCCCTTCTTGCTTTTTATGGCTACATTGTAGGCTATACCAGATGTTCCATAATTTCATCTCATCAGTAACCTATTGATGGGCTGTACGTTATTTCCATTCTTTGGTGAATGCAAAAAATTTGCAGTGACTAATGTGTCCTAAAAGTGTTCTTAGTGATGGAATTGTGAGTCAAAGTGAGTTGTTAATTTTGAGAGCCTTCCGTGTGATCCTTTACAATGAATTATTTTTTGCTAAGGAATGTAAATGTCCCTGAAAAAAGCAATGTAAAGTAACGGTGGTTTGTGATGATTATTTCATCAATCTACTGAAAGACAACGGAACAAAAACCCATCTTTTAAAAATGCAACCTCTCCAGGCAGATGCAAGTCACAACCAGAAAGTAAACTTCTGGAGGGACTCCCTCAGCCTCCGGAGGTGGGCTCATCTTGTTTAAGCACTCATTTGTTTTTTATAGAGGGACACTGTTTTTATGGTGCTGAAGGAAAACATGAGGTAACGACAACACAAAAGTGGAGACTAGCTTTTTGGCTTTTGTTTCTAATTTTCAAAACAACTTGGAATACCACAGCAAAACCTTAGGCCACGTGAGATGCTATCTATCTGAATGCTTCCTGAGGGGATGGGTGATACACTCTAAGGCAACCTTGCAGTGTCGCCTGGAAATTCTGCAGCCTTGTTGGAATTAATACACCCTGGATGTTTTAAAGTCAGTATACCGTGCATGCGAGAATGACTGCTTCAGCATATTACACACCTCTCTCATAAACTGCAAGAGAGGGCCTACTAATAGTCTCCTGGAACAATTTCTGTACTTCACATCAGATGGGCAAGCAGCACATACTTCAGCAGAGCAGCCCAACCGCGAGGCTGTGTCCTCTGTTACAGTGCAAGCCAGGCAAGGCCAGGGCAGCTTTTAAAGTCAGAAGCCATGGTCCTGCGGGAAATAGATGTGTGACTCCATGCTGTCTTCTCAACTCGCTCTCACACAGTGTGAGATGCGTACCCTCTGTGGAGTGGCAGGGCACGCCAGCCTTGCCCAAATCCACCTCTCCTCTTGGAATCAGCTCTTCCTGAGGGCTGGCCACCTTAGCTGGCACCTGGCGAGCCTCTGTGATAGGTGATTGTACCCTGAAGGAACCTGAGTGGGCCTGTCCTTCCTCTACAAGGTAAGGGTCTGGGTGGATTGATCCTGGAGTTCTATTGTAATGTGGCATTTGTGTTTTGGGGAAGGTCTTGTTCAATCAGTCAGAAACAGCAGAACCTTAGAAATCACACTGCTAGTTTGTGTTATGCTGTATCTTTTTCTGTGACTCAGCGTTCGTCCCTTGAGAAAGGGCCCACTCGCGTTTCTTTACCTTTTCCCAACAATGCTGAGGCCCAGTCCTCGGCCAGTCTTCTTCTGCAGGTCCACCGGAAAGATGTCCAAGTTTTCCTCGTCTCTGTAGTGTGCCTCATCTCGATACACCACCAGCCGCACCTTCTGCGGGGTCTGCCGCAGGGCTGTGATGGCCTCCTCATGGCTGGCACTCCGTAGGTCAACCCCATTAACCTGCAACGATGGGCGTGAGTGAGGGGCTGCTGCCAGAGCTCCTAGATCCAACAGTGAATATCTTGAGGAATCCCCGGCCGTTCCCTAGGTGTACCGATGGCACCCCCTAGCAGTATTAGCTGCTGGTAACAAAAACAGAACCTTCCACTGCCCCCACCAACGTAGGCATGGGCGGTGGGATAGTACACAAGGTTATGCAATGATACATTGTTGTTAGCTTAATAGGAGGAGCTGTGCTATTACCACGAAGAGAGGGAGCAGGGTCTAACTGGCTCGTTGAGATCAGAAAAAACTCATACTTAGTGCCGACAAGTCGATGTCAAGTCAGGACAGGGTAGAACTACTCCTCCAAGTGTTTGAGACTCTAACACTTTACGGGAGTAGAAAGCCCCATCTTTCTCTCCAGGAGCTGATGGGAGTTTCAAACTGCTGATGTTGAAGTTATCAGTCCAACTTATAACCACTATGCCACTGGGGCTTAAGATTAAAAAGGGTAACAAGTATGACCACATTAGATTCCATTTGCTAACTAGATTTTATGTCCTCATTATTGTTAACCTCACAATGGTTTCATCATGGGCACAGAGGGCAGCTGCAGTACCATCACCAATGCCCTGAAGCTCTCTGATTTGACTCTGATGGGACCAGGCATTATATGGCATGTGGCACTGCCAACAGCCC
>PVJH01012527.1:0-64136 GCA_004026705.1 Nesogale talazaci | reverse complement strand
TCAGTCTGCCGGAGGATGAGGCATCAAGAAAACCAACATCCAAAATAGTGAGGGAATGCTTAGAGGAAAACTTCCCTAGCTTAATGAATGAAAGCCATATAACCATACAGGAGGCAGAAAGAACACCAGCTAGACTAAACCCCAAGAAGAAAACACCAAGACATATAGTTGTTAAACTATCCAATTATGAAGAAAAAGAGAAAATTATGAGAGCAGCTAGGGAAAAAAGGGCAATCACATATAAAGGCAAACAGATAAGAATATGCTCAGACCTATCGATGGAAACTATGAAGAAGAGGAGAGAGTGGAGTAGCATATTCCGAAAATTGCAGGAACATGATGCAAACCCAAGAATACTCTATCCAGACAAATTATCTATCAAAATTGATGGAGAAGTAAGAGTCTTTCCAGACAAGGAAAACCTCAGAGAATATGCCAAAAGGAACCCAGCCCTACAAAAGATTCTTACCGACCCACTGGGGGAAGAATAATAACAATGACCTAACACATGCAGAATGAATCTACCCAGAAACAGTCAAAGGGATAACAGCCCCCAAGATAACTCTGGCTCAGAGATGGAAGAAAGGCAAGAATGAACCACAAACAGATAGTGACATAACCCATGGAAATAGAAAAACATCCAATCCAAGAGCGATAAAGTGACAACACAGAGTGCAAAGATAGATGTAATAACCCTAAATATTAATGGATTGAACTCAGGCCTTAAGAGACAGAAATTAATAGACTGGCTTAGAAAATACACCCCCTCAATCTGCTGCCTACAGGAGACACATCTTAAGATCACAGAAAAAAAATATATTGAGAATCAAAGGCTGGAGAAAAATATACCAAGCAAACAGCAATTCCAAAAAAGCTGGAGTAACAATCCTAATATCAGATAAAATTGACCTCAATGTGCAAACCATAAACACTATATAATGCTTAAGGGAAGGGTAGACAATGATCCAATAAGCATCTTAAATATATATTCCCCGACTGAGAGACCTGCAGAATATGTAAACCAGACACTTCATATGATCAAAAAAGAAATTACAACCTCAACAATTACAGTGGGTGACTTCAACACACCACTCTCTGAGAAGGACAGATCATAGGGAAAGAAACTCAACAAGGAGGCGAGAGATCTAACTACTACAATTAGACAGCTTGACTTGGTAGATATCTACAGGGTCTTTCATCCAAAGGAAACGCATTTCACATTCTTCTCGGCCCCACATGGAAGTTTTTCGAAGATAGACCACGTACTGGGACATAAGGAGAATCTACATAAATTTAAGCGTATTGATATCATACAGAACTCACTCTCAGACCACTCTGCCATAAGGTTGGAAATCAACAAAAGGAAGGTAAGGAGAACTAGAGAAAATAGTTGGAGGATGAATAATTCTCTATTGCAAAAGGAATGTGTGCTGGCCCAGAGCAGAAAGGAAATTAAAAAATTTCTAGAAACCAATGAGAATGAAAGCATGACATACCAAAACTCATGGGACACAGCAAAGGCAGTCTTAAGAGGAAGTTGCATTGCAATACAGGCACACCTGAAAAAGGAAGAGTGTCTCGTAACTGATATGTTGACACAGAATTTACAACAACTAGAGCAGAGTCAGCAGGATAATCCCACTAATAGCAAAAGAAAAGAAATAATAAAAATCAGGGTTGAGATTCAGGAGAGGGAAAATAAGAAAACAATGAAAAAAATTAGCGCTCCTAAAATGCAAAAAGGCACCAAAAGAAAATGTAAAGAACTGGTTGACATTCAACCATTTCAAGAGGTAGCATATTACCAAGAAACAATGGTATTGAAAAAAGAAATCTAATCAGAAATGAATGCATTAGCCAAAAACAAGCGTCCAAGAATTGACAAAATGTTGATTGAAACATTTCAACAAGCCAATGAAGCCCTGGAAACACTCACTCATCTATGTCCAAAACCTTTAGAAGACAGCTATTTGGCCAAATAACTGTAAGAAATCTATATTTGTTCCCATTCCAAAGAAAGGTTAGCCAACAAAATATGAAAATGATAGAGGAGTATCATTAATGTCACATGCGAGTTACATACTAAAGATCATCCAACAACAGTTGCAGTACATTGACAGGAGCTGCCAAAGTTCGAGCCTGATTCAGCGCAGGATATGGAACAAGAAATACCATTGCTGAAGTCAAATGGATCTTGACTAAGAGTGGAGAATATCAGAAAGATGTTTACTTGCAGTTTATTAAATATTCAAAGATAAGAACTATGTGAACCATAACTAATTATGGATAGTCTTGGGAAGAATGGAAATTCTAGAACATTTTATTGTGCTTATTTGGAAACTTTACCTGGATCAAGAGGGCATTGTGTGACTAGAATAAGGGAATACTGCATGGCTTTAAAAGAGGAAAGTTGTGGGCTATAGTTGTACCCTTTTGCCTTACTTATTCCATCTGTGCCCTGAACAAATGATTAGAGAAACTGGATTACAGGAAGAATAATGCAACATCGGGAAGACTTATTAACAACTTGAGAAACGCAGATGAGATGCCATAGTATTAACAATCACCTCTTACATAGATGAAAGGTGAACCATGAAAATGAAGACCAAAAAAGAATCGATGCATTTGAATTAAGATGCTGGTGAAGAATTATGTATGTACCAGGGACTGACAAAATAACAACAACAACAACACAACAATCAGTCTTGAAAGAAGTACAGCCAAAATACTACTTAAAGACAAGAATGGTGAGTCCCTGGAAAAGGACATAAAAGAAAGACGAGTCCCTGGAAAAGGGCATAAAGTTTGATAAAGTAGAATGGTAGTGAAAAGAGGATGACCATCAACAATACGAATTGACACAGTGGCTGCTGCAAAGGGCACAGCATCAGAACACTTGTGAGGCTGGCAGAGGACAAGGCACTGTTTCGCTGTGTTGTACATCGGATTGCTGTGTGTCAGAACTACCCCAAGGGCACCTAACAACAAGTCAGAATCCCTTCAGTAACAATGGTTTGGGAGTTTGGCTTCAGTCCTAGGATAAGTGAGTATGCTTTTTCAACTGAAAATACTGAGCTCCAAACACAGCTACATTGCCTTGTGTGCATGTGAAAGGTGGACACTGTAGAAGTAAGACTGAAGAAGAAGCAATGCACTGAATTGTGGTGCTAGAGAAGAATATTGGAAGTACCAAGGACTGCAAAGAGGAAATATCATTCTGTCTTGGAAGAAGTCCAGTCATAGTGCTCCTTGGAGACAAAGCGGGCAAGCCTTCATCTTACATATTTTGTACATATTGTGAGAAGAGGCCAGTCGCATGAGAAGAATATCAAGCTTGGTAAAGGGCAGCAAAGGCGAAGCCGCCCCTCAAGGAGATAGACTGACCCTTTGGCTACAACAATGGGCTCAGGCATAAGGACAATCGTGAGCATGGCACAGGCTCTTGCAGTGCACGGGCTCACTAGGGGTTACAGTCAACTCTAAAGGACCGAACAACCACAAAAAATACAGATAAAATTTTCTTTTTCTCTTAATCATTTTAATTGGGGGCTCTTACAGCTCTTATCACAATCCATCCATCCATTGTGTCAGGTATATTTGTACATATGCTGCCAACATCATTTTCAAAACATTTCCTTTCCACTAAAACCCTTGGTATCTGCTCATTCCCCCCACCCCACCCCCACCACCCTCATGAACCCTTGATAATTTAAAGGGTTGATTTTCACATCTTATACCAACTGCTGTTTCCCTTCATCCACTTTTCTACTGCTGTCTGTCTCCCTGGGAGGGGGTTGTATGTCTATCATTGTGATTGGTTCCCCCTTTCTACTCATACCGTCCCCTTCCACTCCTGGTATCATTACTCTTATTATTTATTGGTCTTGAGCAGTTTCAGATAAAATTTTCTGATGAAAATCTAGGTTCCAAATTCATGTATACTATAAGTATAAAATACACGTCAGATTCTAAAGACTTAATGTAAAAAAGAATAAATGGAATGAATATATGAATATATGGAATTTATATATTGCATACATGTCAAAATTATAATATTTCAATATATTTGGTTTGATAAAATATTAAATTTTATATTTCTAGTCTAGTTTTAATTTTCTAAAATGAGTACTAGAAAAAATTTAACTATAGATGTGGTTCATATTATATTTCTATTGGGCAACACTGGTCTAGAACTGATACTCCTAAGTACTAAACTATGACAACTCCAGAAATGTTTCAGCTTACTCTTTGTGCCAGAATCTGTTGTTTAAACTAACTGCTAATTTCAGTGTCTCTGTGTCTTCCCATTGTAATGGCTAGGTTTTGTGTCAATTTATCTGAATCAGGATTCTCCCGTAAAGTGACCTACATAGTGTGGTCAATGCCATGATGGAATCTTTTGCAAAGCAGCCAAGCAGTTGTAGGAAGAATGGGGTAGAGCACAACCTCCTCTATCTGGTCAGTCTTGATACAATTCAGGAAGTTTTCAGTAAAGGCATGGCATACTCTTAGAATGGATTGACTGTGCAGGAGCTAACTCACCCCTATGGCTGGATCTGAACCCTGCATCTGGCTCATTCACCTCTTGTTATATTGTGTGCCTGTCCAGGGAACTATTAATAGACTGCCAACCTTGGATTCACTGAACCATTCTCAAATTCATTCAGCTCTGCAAATGGTCTTTCAGCTTCAGCCTCCTGCTTCCTGTTCATCATCTCCTGAAGGTACATGAAATCAGAACAAGTCTCCAGCTTACTGATTGATATGACCCCCAAACTCGAACTGAACTCAATTTACCCATTTCTACAAATGTTTGAGCTATTTCTTGCTATAAATCTATCTATCTACATACACATACAAGCATCTCTGGGTTTGCTGCTCTAGAGAATACACCAAAATAAATTTTTTTCTGTCTCACTTCAACATTAAAATATAGAAATTGCCAAAGTACAAAATCCAAATCAGTATCCAATGGTTGGTTCTAAAACACATCCTGTGGTAGTTTGTGTGTGTGTATGTGAGGATGTGTGTTCAAATAATTGTGCTTCAATCATTTTCTAGTTGCCTATAATTTTGTGGGAAGGTGGTGGTAGTACAATTATTAACACTATGGATTCTAGCCCAAAGGCTGGCAGTTGAAGACCACAACAGGAAAGCTCAGAAGATAAGTGCAATGATCTACTTCCTAACACTCAGTCATTGAGACACAGATGGAGCCCAACTCATCTCTCACACACGGGGACTCACAGGATCAGAATATTTTGGCATAGTTTCTAGTTTGCTTTATAAAACTATGTTCACTCTTCATATTTATCCATGTGTATACATTTCTCTAATATCTATACATTTCTCCAATATCCTCAGGGAACAAGCTTCAACTTTAATTAATAATCTCAACCTTTTGTTTTTATACAGTAAAAAATATATGACTATTTTATAATTCAATATTTTTGGTAATCAAAATAATTCACCATAACTCTAGTTATCCACATTTTCTTATGTGTACTCATTCCAACCTTTCTCTATCTTATTGTTCATAGATTTGAGACTCAGAGTATAATCGAAAACTTGGGAATTTCACCACCTAAATTCTTCATTTGATTAGTTATGTATTGATCTTCAAACTGCAACATGCATAAGAATTGACAGAGTTTTACATATGGTAAGGAGAAAAAGATGGAATGTATAGAACTTAAATCCATACAAACACAATAAGAAGTGAAAAAATGCATTGGGTGGGATTCACAGCAGAGTAGATACTACAAAATAAATAAGCAGAATTAGAAGACATAGCATAGACATGAAAAATGAAGACCAGAGAGAAAGAGAACTTTTTTAAAGTACCATAGTCAACTATGGGACAGAAGCAGCTAGAAAGAAGTGAGAAGATAGAGGAAGGGGGTATATTATTTACCAGATAATAGTCTGATTCAGCATGCCCAAAGATAAGGGAATGGCATCTTTAAAGTAGTGAAAGAAAAACAATGCCAAAAAGAAAAACATTGTTAACTTAAAGAATTATTTCATTCTAATGAAGTCAATTCCAATGCATGATGACCCCAGGGTGTCAGGTATGGTTCTTCATGGCTGGTTCTCAGTAGGTTTTTATCAGGCCTGTCTTCTGAGATGCCTGTTAAACTCAAGCTAAAACCCACTGCCATTAAGTCAATGTTGAGTCACAATGAACCCAAGAGCAGGGTAGAACTGCCCATGTCATTTCGTAGGCTGTAAACCTTTACAGGAGCAGAAAGCCTCAGCTTTCTCCCAAGGAGCAGATGGTGCTTTTGAACTGCTGACGAGTCATTAGCAGGAGGAGAACTCAAATACCAGTCTTTCACTTAGCTGTGAATGAGTTAAACGTTTGCACCACTCAGGGACTCCTAGATATTTATAAATCATTCCCAAACAAAACCCACCGCTGTTCTAACTCAAGGTGACCCTATAGAAGTAATCCCACAGGATTTCAAAGATTATAAATCTTATTAAATCATTTTACTGGGGACCCTTACAACTCTTATCACAATCCATACACACATCCATTGTGTCAAGCATATTTGTATATATGCTGCCATCCTCATTTTCAAAAATATTTCTTTCTACTTGAGCCCTTGATATCAGCTCATTTCCCCTTCCCCCTCCCCTCATGAACCCTCGATATTTTATAAATTATTATTTTTTCATGTCTTACACCAACCACTCTCTCCCTTCACCCAGTTATATGTCGATCACTGTGATTGGTTCCCTCTTTCTCCCAGCATCTACCCCTTACCTTCTTGGTAATGCTACTCTCTTTGTTGGTCCTAAGGGGTTTATCTGTCCTGGATTTCCTTTGTTTCTGACTCTTATTTGTACCTGTGTACATGCCCTGGTCTAGCGGGATTTGTGAGGATTGGGATCATGAGAGTGGAGGGGGGAGGAAACATTAAAGAACTGGAGGAAATTTTTAAGTTTCATCAGTGCTATACTGCACCCTGACTTGTTCATCTCTGCCTCATGACTCTTCTGTAAGGAGATGTCCAGTTGCATACAGATGGGTTTGAGGTCTCCACTCTGCATTCCCCCTCATGCAGAATGATAGAACTTTTTTGTTCTTTGATGCGTGATACCTGATCCTATTGAACACCTCATGATCACATACACTGGTGTGCTTCCTTTTTGTGGGCTTTGTTCCTTTGTTGCTTCTCAACTAGATGGCTGCTTGTTTATCTTCAATCACTTAAGACCCCCATATCTTTTGATAGCTGGGCACCATCAGCTTTCTTCACCACATTTATTTATATACCCATTTTGTCTTCAGTGAATGCATTAGAAAAGTGAGTGTCACAGAATGCCAGATTATTGGAACAGTATGTTCTTGTATTGATAGAGTACTTGAGTAAAGGCCCAATGTCTGCTACCTTAATACTTAGCATATAAATATATGTACACGGACCTATTTCACTATCATTTACATATGTATACATATGCACGTGCCTGTACTTAGACCTCTGTAAATGTCCTTTGCCTCCAAGTCTTTTCCTATATTCCTTTTACTTTCCTCTTACCCCACTATTCATGTTTGGCCTTCATTTGGGTTTCAGTACATCTCAGCTACATTGACCGTGATCAAGCCTCCCCTGGCATCCTAAGTCCTCCTTGCCATCAATTTTAGATGACTTAGCGTTCCCTTGTCCCTGAGTTTGTTGGCAAACCCCATCCTTTCCCCCACTTTCCCATCACCAGTGTCCTTCTGGAATTGTCAGTCCCATTGTTTTCTCCTCCAGACTTTTCATTATGTAAGTTAGACAGGATTCTCTAGAGAAACAAAACCAGTGGACACTATAATTTTGTATATATTTATGTAAATATATAACATAAGAAATAAACAATTAATCTATAAAGCAGTACAAATGGCTCAGCGCAACTCTCTTCCAGCTGATCAGGGGTCCTCAAATTATGGCCCGCAGGCCACATGCAGCCCACCGAGGACATTTATCTGGCCCTCCAGGTGTTTTTGCCACCGCTGCTATCCTGCTCAGCAGACAACTCATTCCAGGCCCTCAGAGAATTTGTTCATAGTTGATTTTTTAAAACTATAGTCCAGCCCTCCAATGGTCTGAGGCACAATGAACTGTCCCCCTGTGTAAAAAGTTTGAGGACCCCTGCAGTAGATCATGTAAATATTTAGTAGATTTCCTGTGTATTTCATTCCTGGAGACACTGTAGCTAAGTAGCCAGTGTCATAAGTCCACAGGAGACAGGTTACTTTGGTTACTATGGAGACCTTGCTGTGTATCATAACCATGTCCATCCTGTCTCTTGATTCAGTGCTGACACCTGCCCTCTACCACCACGGAGTCCATTCAGCTCCATTGTGGGCACTCAGGACAGTTGCCACTGTTCATTCTGCTGCATGTGAATAGCACCCACAGGAGTCTTTAGCGATGCTGGGGCCCATTTATAGATTATAGATTAATTGGTTTTTTTAGGTTTTATACATCTATGTAAATATATATATAATTATTAGTATCCACTGGTTTTGTTTCTCTAGAGAACCCTAACATACATGATCAAAAGTCTGGAGGAGAAAACAATGGCACTGACAGTTCCAGGAGGACATTGGAGATGGGGAGCTGGGGGAAAGGAAGGGGGTTGCCAACAAACTCAGGGACAGGTTCCTTATGAGTGTGGTGAAAGGTATGTCCTTGGGGTACCCCCTTTGGGGATCTATGGAAGTATCCTCATAAATCCATTCCAACATACCAATTTCCCTAAGCTTTTGGATGCCTTCTTCTGCAGTGCACCAAGGTAGGTCAGGCACCTCAGGTTGGTCTGATATAGGTCATCTGGCAGGCCATGCTTCAGTGAACCAACCAAATAAGGACTGGGAACTTCTCTTAGCTTCTCTTGCTGAGACATTGAAAGAAGAATCTGTGCTTAATGGTCCCATATCCAGAACCTCAGACTGGTCTAATATTACATTTCTTGCATCAGTATCCCACACCCTCAGTAACCATTCCCAGGGATAGTCCCCCAGGCTTCTGCTTGTACATATTCGTAAGCTCGAGCAGTTTTTTGTGAGTATAACGCGCTTCTTCTTGAGAAATCACCTCGGCCTCACCTTTAGGAGCTTTCCTTGCCTTAATTTTAGTTACAAGTCTAGAGGGTGGTGAGGATGATTCCCCGGGTGCTCCCAGCAATATCTTATAAGGCATCTCCCTCAGGTAATGCTACAGATGCAGCCCCACCTGGCATTTCAGCTTGACCAGTTTGGTTAATCTGTTCAGGTGTGGATTGTTTTATTGATCATGGATTAATACCTTCAATGGGAGGGGTAGATCTATTGACTGGGATGAATCAATCATTTCTAGGGACTCAATAGCTTTCTCTTCTGGATCATCAGCCCATACATTTCATCCCATGTTTCAGGGTCCCAACTTTTTCCTATCAATGCCCTCACTTTGTATCAGACACTGCTCTAGATATGCAATTAAGCTAACGTTGTAATTCAACAACTTGCATGATGAGACTCTAGACCTGGTTCTCAGCAATGTCACCTCTATTACTAGAGAAGAGAAGGCTCTCTTTTGTAGCACAGGTGGAAGATTTTAAGTCTATAAGTCAGCACCTGAGGCACGCTTCTGAGACTCTGACACCATCCCTCTCCTTAATCACATTTTCCATTGTAAGGAGGATCAGCCAACCAGCTTCCCTGTACTTTCCATCTTGACAAAACTGCTGTAAAATATCAAACATACGATCATGCAGAGCCTCTCCTTTAACCAGCACCCCATCTACCAGTGGTGCTATCTTAGATATTAGCTTTGCTATTTCACACCATGCATTAGTTATAGTGGCAGATTTATCCAAAGCCTTAGGTGTAGAAATAGGACAATCAGTGTTGCTAAGCCTAATCAGGCTAATTCCTATATTGCTCACTTAACGCCATTTATCTCTCTGACCTTCAATTAATCCCATATGTGTTCATTGGCCATATAAGCACAATAAACCTACCCATTACAACATGCCTATCTTATCTAGATAGACATGCAGAGACAATAATAAGCACAAAAACAAGACAAAGCAAAACAAAACAGCAAAAACAAAGCAATAACAAAAACCAACAACAAAAAAAGAAAAGCTTATAAATAGTTCCAGGTCTGTTTGTTGATCTTTAAGAGTGATTTCCCATCAAGTCTGATGGGATGTCATGTTCCGGCCCCAAAGTCTATTTTTGGTATTCCTTGGGGACATCATTCATTTGCTCCCCTTGCTGCGGTGTTGCATGCCCTCAGCATTTTGCCCCTGTGTGGTCGGGTCAGATCAGGCACAATTTGCACATTGTGTGTGATGGGTAGGTTTGTTATACCAACATGGCCACAGAAGATTGGTGGATCTGTTGTGACAGCATGGCCAATGAACACCAGGGATGAATTGAAGGGCAGAGATAGGAAGGGCTTGGCGAGTCCTGCCCTCTCTCTTGCTTTCGGATCTTTGGACCAGAGAGCTGCCTTGTTCTTCCTGTGCCTCAACCTCCAAGCAACACTACCCGTGCGTGGGACACCTAATCATGGACTGTGGAGCTGTGAGTTGAGGTTCCTTCACCACACTCCTGGGATATACATCTCTTGAGCTGGGGACTGTTGGACTCTGTCATCTGGCTGACTGTTGGTGACCTGCTCTGCTGTTTGCTGGCTATGACCGAATAGCCTGAATTGCTCTAGAGAGGACTACTCAGCAGCCCTCAAGACTTGAAAGACTGCCAGTTTTTGCACCGAGCAATCTGTACTGCTTTATAGATAGTTAACTGTTTCTCTCTTATCTTATATGCCTTTCTCTATATATAGATATATAAAAAGAATTACTAGTGTCCTGATTTTTATTTCTCTAAGAGAACCCTGCCTGACACAAGTGGTACCGAGAGTGCTTCTAGAGAAATAAAATCATAGATATGGGTTTCTTTGATTGATTCTCCAATCTGATTAGTCTTAAGAACACTGGTGATGCTAATTCTACACCTAAAGCCATAGGTAACTTTGCCAATCCTACTAGTCCATGGTGTGAATTAGCAAAGCTAATACCTAAAGTAGGAGCATTGATGGATGGGGTTCTGGTTACAGGAGAGGCTCTGGGAGAGCGTATGTTTGATATTTTCCAGCAGTTTTGTCAAGATGCCAAGTATAAGGAAGCTGGTTGGCTGGTCCTCCTTACAATGGACTATGTGATTAAGGAGAGGGATTGCCTCAGGGCCTCAGAATCATGCCTTAAGTGCCGACTCACGGACTTGAAGGCATCAACCTGTGCTACAGAGGAGAGCCTTCTTGCCTGCAGTAAAAGAGCCGGATATTGCTGAGAACCAGGTCCAAAGTCTCATTATGCAAGTGGCTGAATTACAACATCAGCCGAACGGCAGATCTAGAGCAGTGTCAGAAGCCAAAATGAGGGCATTGATAGGAAAAAATTGGGACCCTGAAACATGGTATGGGAATATATGGGCTGATAATCGAGAAGAGGAGGATATTATGCCACAACTAGAAACAATTGAACCAGCCCAGTCAATAGATCTGCCCCTCCCAGCTGAAGATAGTAGTCTACTATCAACAAAGCAACCCACACCTGAGCAGATCAACCAACTTACTCAAGGTGAAAGGCCAGGTGGGGCTGCATCTCTACCATTGCCTGAGGGAAATGACTTATAAGATAGTGCTGAGAACACCCAGGAAACACCCTCACCATTGATGGTTTCTGCTAGACCCTTAAGTAAAATTAAGGCAAGGAAAGCTCCTAAGGGTGAGGCCGAGGTAAATTACTCAAGAAGTATGCTATACTCACAAAAAACTGCTTGAGCTTTCAAATACATACAAGCAAAAGCCTGGGGAGTATCCCTGGGAATGGTTACTGAGGGTGTGGGATACTGGTGCAAGAAATGTCATATTAGATCAGTCTGAGTTTCTGGATATGGGACCCCTAAGCACAGACTCTTCTTTCAATGTCTCAGCGAGAGAGGCTAAGAGAGGAACCAACTCCTTATTTGGCTGGTTCACTGAGGCATGGGCTGCCAGATGGCCTAGATTAGACCAACTTGAGGTCCCTGACCTACCTTGGTCCACTGTAGAAGAAGGCATCCAAAAGCTGAGGGAAATGGTATGGTGGAATGGATCTATCATAGACCCCAAAAGGGGGTATCCTGAGGACATATTCTTCACTACAACCATATGGAATAGGTTTGTGAGGTGGGCCTCAGCATCTTTGAAGACTCCTATAATTTCTCCAGGATTAACTGTGGGAACTGCCTTAAGTGAACTCCAACATTTGCCCACGATGGGGCTGATTGGACTCCGTGGTAACAGAGGGAAAGTGTCAGCAGTGAATCAACAGAGACAGGGTGGACGTTGTAATAATAGACAACAAGGCTTTCGTGGTAATCAAAGCAGCCTGTCTCGTGTGGAATTATGACATTGGCTACTTAGTCATGGTGTCCCTAGGAGTGAAATAGATAGGAAACCTACTAAATATTTATGTGACCTATACAGGCAGAAGAATGCTGGATCAGGTGAACAGAGGGATAGGCAGTCACAATCACTCAACCAATTCCCAGACCTGAGCCAGTTTACAGACCCACAACCACTTGAATGAGGGGAAGGCCGGGTCCCTTGGAAGAAGGACCCTACCACATCACCGAAGGTTTATGCTGTTAGTCTTTCTTCTAACCTTCCCCAAAGGGAACTGTGGCTTTTCACAAGGTGACTGTTCATTGGGGAAAAGGAAATAATCAAATTTTTCAGGGATTACTGAACACTGGCTCTGAACTGACACTAATTCCAGGGGACCCAAAGTGTTTCGAAGGCCCGCCAGTCAGAGTGGGGGCTTATGGAGGCCAAGTTATTAATGGAGTTTTAGCTCAGGTATGCCTCACTGTGGGTCCGGTAGGTCCCAGAACTCATCCTGTGGTTATTTCCCCAGTTCCAGAATGCATCATTGGAATAGACATACTTAGCAACTGGCAGAACCCCCACATTGGATCCCTGAAATGTGGAATAAGGGCTATCATAGTGGGAAAGGCCAAATGGAAACCATTAGAATTGCCATTGCCTAGGAAAATAGTAAACTAAAAGCAATACCGCATTCCTGGAGGGATTGCAGAGATCAGTGCCACCATCAAAGACATGAAAGATGCAGGGGTGGTAATTCCTACCACATCTCCATTTAACTCACCTATTTGGCCTGTAAAGAAGACAAATGGATCCTGGAGAATGACAGTGGATTATCATGAGCTTAACCAGGTGGTGACTCCAATTGCAGCTGCAGTTCCAGATGTGGTCTCATTGCTTGAGCAAATTAATACTTCTCCTGGTACTTGGTATGCAGCTATTGATCTGGCCAATGCCTTCGTCTCGATACCAATTTCAAAGGATCACCAAAAGCAGTTTGCCTTCAGCTGGCAGGGGCAAAGTACACTTTCATAACTCTTCACCCGGGGTACATCAACTCGTCTGCCCTATGCCATAATTTAGTTCCAAGGGACCTCTATCGCCTGTCTATTCCACAAAATGTCACACTAATCCATTATATTGATGACATTATGCTAATTGGACCCACTAAGGAGGATGTATCAAAGACTTTAGATTCATTAGTACAGCATCTGCGTACAAGAGGTTGAGAAATTAACCCAACAAAGATTCAAGCACCCTCCACCTCGGTAAAATTTCTAGGGGTCCAGTGGTGTGGAGCATGTTGAGATATTCCCACTAAAGTGAAGAACAAGCTTCAGTGGTGTGGAGCATGTTGAGATATTCCCACTAAAGTGAAGAACAAGCTTTTGCATCTGGCTTCCCCAACAACAAAACAGGAGACACAAGACCTAGTCGACCTTTTCGGATTTTGGAGGCAACATAACCCTCACTTGGGTGTTCTACTTCAACCTATTTATCAGGTGACACAAAAGGCCTCCAATTTTGAGTGGGACCTGGAACAAGAAAAGGCTCTGCAACAGGTTCAGGCTGCCGTGCAAGCTGCTTTGCCACTGGGACCATATGATCCAGCTGACCCAATGGTGCTAGAAGTGTCAGTTGTTGATAAAGATGCAGTGTGGAGTCTTTGGCAGACCCCTATTGGTGAATCACAGCATAGACCATTGGGATTTTGGAGTAAAGTTCTGCCATCTTCTGCAGACAACTACTCCCCCTTTGAAAAACAGCTGTTGGCCTGTTATTGGGCTTTGGTGGAGACTGAATGCCTCACCTTGGGCCACCAAGTCACCATGAGGCCTGAACTACCCATCATGAACTGGGTATTGTCTGACCCACAGAGCCATAAAGTTGGACGTGCACAGCAACACTCCATTGTTAAATGGAAGTGGTACATACGAGATCGGGCCAGAGCAGGACCTGAAGGTACAAGTAAGCTACATGAAGAAGCAGCCCAAATGCCCACAGTCCCCACTCCAGTTACATTACCTTCTCTTTCCAAATCTGCACCTATGACCTCCTGGGGAGTTCCTTATAATAATTTGACTAAAGAACAGAAAAGTCATGCAGGGTTCACGGATGGCTCTGCATGATATGCAGGTGCCACTCGTAAGTGGACAGCAGCAACACTACAGCCCCTTTCTGGGATCTCCCTGAAAGATAGTGGTGAAGGAAAATCCTCCCAATGGGCAGAACTTCGAGCAGTGCACCTGGCCATTCAGTTCGCCTACAAGGAAAAGTGGCCAGGTGTGAGAGTGTATACTGAGACTGTATACTGTAGACTGTGGCTAAGGGCTTGGCTGGATGGTCAGGGACTTGAAAGGAACATGATTGGAAGCTTGGTGACAAGGAGGTATGGGGAAGAGGTATGTGGCTAGATCTCTCTGAATGGGCCAAAAAAGTAAATGTAATTGTGTCTCATGTAAATGCTCATCAAAGGGTTACCTCTGAAAAAGAGGGCTTTAACAATCAAGTAGATAAGATGAAACACACTGTGGAGACTGGCCCTCCTCTTTCCTCTGCCACTCCTGTTAGTGCCCAATGGGCACATGAACAAATTGGACATGGTGGCAGGGATGGAGGTTATGCATGGGCACAGCAACATGGACTTCCACTCACCAAGGCTGACTTGGCCACAGCCATTGCTGAGTGCCCTATTTGCCAGCAGCAGAAATTGATGTTAAGTACAAGGTATGGGACCATTCCTCGGGGAGATCAACAGGCAACTTGGTGGCAAATTGATTATATAGGACCACCCCATCCTGGAGGGGGTAGCACTTTGTTCTGACTGGTATAGACACATCCTCGATATGGATCTGCCTTCCCTGCATGCAATGCTTCTGCCCAAACACCATTTGTGGACTTAGAGAATGCCTCATCCACCGGCATGGCATCCCACATAACATTGCTTCAGCTCAAGGAACTTACTTTACAGCAAATTCAGTGCGGCAATGGGCCCATATCCATGGAATCCACTGGCCATATCATGTTCCTCATCATCCTGAAGCATCTGGCTTGATAGAACGAGGGAATGTACTCCTGAAGACACGACTGCGATGCAAACTACGTGGCAACAACTGGCGAGGCTGGGGCAGTGTTCTCCAGGAAGCTGTATACGCTTTAAACCAGCAGCCAAGATATGGTGCTGTGTCTCCAATAGCCAGGATTCATGGGTCCAGGAACCAAGGGGTAGAAACTGGAGTGGCACCACTCACTATTACTCCTATTGACCCACTTGCAGCATTTTTGCTTCCTGTCCCAGCAACCTTATGTTCTTCAGGACTGGAGGCCCTGGTCCCAAAGGAAAGTACTCTCCCACCTGGAAACACAGCATGGATTCCACTGAACTGGCAGCTGAGAATGCCCCCTGGCCACTTTGGGCTTCTCATGCTTTTGGATCAACAGATCAGGAAGGGTGTCACTGTACTGAGTGGTGGTGTGATTGATCCAGATTATCAAGAAGAAATTGGACTGGTGTTACATAATGGGGGTAAACAGGAATATGTCTGGAATCCAAGAGATCTCATAGGCTGACTCTTAGTGCTACCATGCCCTGTGACAAAAGTTAATGGTAAATTACAGCCACCCCATCATGATAGGACATCTAATGACCTAGACCCCTCAGGAATGAAGGTCTGGGTCACCCCACCAGGCAAAAAACCACAACCAGCTGAAGTGATTGCTGAGGGCAAAGGTAATACAGAATGGATAGTAGAAGAACGTAGTTCTCCCTACAAATTACGACCACGTGATAATTGCAGAAGCAAGGTTTATGATTGTTCATGTATTTTCTGTTTATGAGCTTATTGAATCTTTTCTTTGCTCATGTATGATATATCAGCTACAATTGACCTCAGTGTGTTTTCATTTATGTGTATGATAGATGTTTGATGTTAAGTATAAGTTTGATTTCATTGATGTCTGGAAATTCTATATGGGTAAAAAATTGTGTACAGGTGCCATGTTGGCAAGGGGTGAATTGTGATGGGTGGGTTTTGTTATGCCAACATGGCCACAGAAGATTGGTGGAGCTGTTGTGACAGCACGGCCAATTCACACATGGGATGAATTGAAGGGCAGAGATAGGAAGGGCTCGGCGTGTCCTGCCCTCTCTCTTGCTCCCGGATCTTCAGGCCAGAGAGCTGCCTTGTTCGTTCTGTGCCTCAACCTCCAAGCAACACTACCCGTGGGACACCTAATCATGGACTGTGCAGCTGTGAGTTGAGGGAAAGGAAATAATCAAACTTGTGTCAGCCAGGGTTCTCTTAGAGAAATAAAAATCAGGACATTAGTAATTCTTTTTATATATTTATATATAGAGAAAGGTATATAAGATAAGGAACAGTTAACTATCTATAAAACAATACAGATTCCTCGGTGCAACTCACTTGTGTGAGGCAGCTAGAAGACAGGCAGTCCTTCAAGTCTTGAGGGCCGCTGAGTAGTCCAGGCTATCTGGTCACAGGCAGCAAACAGCAGAGCAGGTCGTCAACAGTCAGCCAGATGACAGAGTCCAACAGTCCCCAGCTCAAGAGATGTATATCCCAGGAGCGTGGTGAAGGAACCTCAACTCACAGCTCCACAGTCCATGATTAGGTGTCCCACAGGTAGTGTTGCTTGGAGGTCGAGGCACAGGAAGAACAAGGCAGCTCTCTGGTCCAAAGATCCGGAAGCAAGAGCGAGGCCAGGACTCACTGAGCCCTTCCTATCTCTTCCCTTCAATTCCTCCCTTGTGTTCATTGGCCATGCCATCACAACAGACCCACCAATCTTCTGTGGCCATGTTGGCATAACCAACCTACCCATCACACTGTGTCTCCAGTGTTGTCCTCGGTAGTGCTACAGGTCAGTGAGGGATGTCAAGTCTCACGGTGGGGCTGGCTCTATGGTCCTCTCTCTGCATCAGCTACTCTGAGCAGGAATATTGTCCTCGGAGCTTGGTGGGCCAGGATGTGCTCCACTCTCTCTCTCCTTCCCTCTTCATTTGCTCTTGTGTGCTTTGATCAGACGTGCCCTTCTCCCTGAGCTGTAGCTTCAGTGCTATCCTCTGAAGGGCATTCTTCTGGGGGTAGGGGTGGGGTGAGGGGAGTGTCCAAGCAGTTGGGATTAGGGCCCGCCCTGCAGACCTATCGATTCGCTGCTTTGTACCAAAGATGTAAATCTTTCTGGAAGCAGAATATTATATTTTCTCCTGTGGAGCCTCTGGCTGGTGGGTTCCAACTGCTGACTCTTTGGTTAGCAGCACAGTGCTGTAGCTACTGAACCACCGGAGCTCCTTAGAAGGCTGTGCCCAGTTAGGATATTTTCTAAAGATCTCAATGTTTTTACTGCTGCCCCAGGAAACTCATTTTATAGCATCGTACAGTGTTGTCAAATACTCTTAACTCAATGATTCTCAAACCTGACTATATATTAGAACTAAGAAACTTTTTAAAGCTACACAATGTGAGGTTGTGAGGAGAAAGAGAGGCCTTCAGTGGGCTCCTCGGTGATTCCAATATTCAGCTACTCTTAACGTTTTGCCTTTATTGTTATTAGGGGCCATCAAGTCAGCTCTGACTCACGAGATCCCTGTGTACGATAATAACCGGAAGCACTCAGTTCCTGCCCCATCCTCCCATTGTTGCAGCCACTGGGTCAATCGATGTCATTCAGGACCTTCCTCTCGTTTGATGACCTTGTACTTTCCCCACAGGATGTCTTTTTCCATAAGTTAGTTTCTCCGGATAGCACATCTGTAGTCCAGCAGATGAAGACTTGAGATATTTCCTTTTAATGAGCAACCACTGTACTTCTTTCAGAAAAGATTTGTGATCTCATTCTGACAGGACATGATATGTACTTTGCCAGCACCATAGTTCAATTGCATCAGTTCTTCTTTAGTCATCCTTTCTCTTTTTCGTTTTTTCTTTTTTTTTAAATAATTTTATTGGGGGCTCAAGCAACTCGTATCACAATCCATACATACATCCACTTTATTCCAAGCACATTTGTACATTTGCTGGCATCATCATTCTCGGAACATTTGCTTCCTACTTAAGCCCTTGGTATTAGCTCCTCATTCTTTCCCCTCCCTTCCCACTTCACCCTTCCTCATTAACCCTTGATAATTTATAAATTATTATTATTGTTTCATCATACTGTGTACTGTCCATTGTCTCCCTTCACTCACTTGCCTGTTGTCTGTACCTCAGAGAGGAGGTTATATGTAGTTCCTTATAATCAGTTCCCACTTTCTACCCCACATTCCCTCCACCTTCCCGGTATCACCAGTCTCACCACTTGTCCTAAAGGAGTCATCTGTTCTTGATGCCCCATATTTATGATTCCTATCTGTAGCAGTGTACATCCTCTAGTCTAGCCAGATTTGTAAAGTAGAACTGGGATCATGGTAGTTGGGGGGAGGGGAGGAAGCATTGGAAAATTAGAGGAAAGTTGTATGTTTCATCGTTGCTACACTGTACCCTGACTGCTACACTGTATGCTGACTGGCTCATCTCCTCCCCACAACCCTTCTGCATAGGATATCCTATTACCTGCAGATGGGCTTTGCATTCCCAATTTGCACTCCCCCTAATTTATAATGACATAATTTTTAGTTCTTGATGCCTAATACCTGATCCCTTCAATACCTTGTGGTGATACAGGTTGGTGTGCTTCTACCATGTGGATTTTGTTGCTACCGAGCTAGATGGCCGCTTATTTACTTCCAAGCCTTTAAAATCCCAGATGCTATATCCTTTGATAGCTGTGCACCATCAGCTTTCTTCGCCACTTTTGCTTGTGCACATATTTGTCTTCAGTGATTGTGTTGGAAAGATGAACATCATGGAATGCCAATTTAATAGAACAAAGTGTTCTTGCATTGAGGAAGTACTTGATTGGAGGTCCAATGTCCATCTGCTGCCTTAATACCAGCCCTATAAGTATATGCATGTAGATCTATTTCCCCATCATCATATATAAAAATATTTACCTATGTACATGCTTGTATTTAGAATTCTATAAATGTCCTTGCCTCTTGTTTCTTTCCTCTATTTATTTTTACTTTTCTCTTGTCTCACTATCATGCTCAGCCTTCATTTGGGTTTTAGTAATTTCTCTCAGTTACATTACCCTTGATCAATCCCTACCAGGCCTCTCGCACCCACCTTGATGTTGATTTGGGATCACTTGTTGTTCCCTTGTCCCTAAGTTGGTCAGCACCACCTCCTATTCCCCACCTCTCCCTCTCCCATGTTCCCCCAGAACCTTCAGTACCATTGTTTTCTCCCCCAGACTGTTCATCTAGCCTGTCTTATCTTGATAGACCTGCAGATATGATATTATGCACAAAAAAACCACAACCTCCCAAGATGAAGCAACAAAAGAAAACAAATGATGTCAGTCATCCTTTTTCATTGTTCAGATTTCAGATAGATATGTTATAGGTTAGGGATATTTTCCACTAGCTAATTATAGAGAAGCATAATGAACAGGGAAAGAAGCAATGGTAACAAATAAGAAACAAATAATTCCACATTTCATTTGATATCAAAGACCAATTGATAGATGCTTTTTAATTCCTTCACTGGGCTGAAGAAATCTCTTGGTAATCTCCTGAAGACATCTCAAGGAATTCCAGAAACCATAGGCAAGCCGATCTTGTGCAGGGTCTCCAGATTTTTACATTGTGGGGTATTTTCAAAGAAAACTAAGAGAAGAAATAGCAGCACCTTTGATCTTTGTGGACCTGGGTGGTATAGTAGGTTATAAGTTGTGTTGCTAACCACTGGATCGGCAGTTTGAATCCACCTGCCACTCTGTGGAGAAAGATGAAGCTTTCTGCTCCTATAAAAGCATACAGCCTCTAAAACCCAAAGGGGTGTTACAATTTTTTCCTACACATCAAAATCAAGTCTAAGTCAATGAGTTGGCTTGTTATTCATGTCAGTGTGCCAATTAGCTGCCCCTTTCTCTCTTCAATGTTCACTTTTCTTCTCCAGGCTCTTCATTTGCTGGACTGACAACTCTCCAAGGTTGTACGAACAACCAGTCTCTCAAGGAGTTCTCTCCCAGTCTCGCCAAATAGGTCAAGAGAGAGAAAATTGAAGCAAATGTTGTTTTTGCCCAAAGTCCAGCACTTATTGGTCCTGGAAATAATTTTCTCCAGTCTTTTCTATATAAAAGTACTTCTTAATTTTATTTTGGTTAAGCTTATACTATGTGAATTCAACTCTTTGTATAAATTACATAAGAAAAGGATATTTTCATGATACAAAGAAATACAATTCTTATTCCTACTGATAATATAGGGATGCTTAATTTGAAATTTAATTATTAACCACACCTGGATTGCTTGAGTGCTAGATTATATGAGTGCCCAGCTTGTATACCAAAAGAAAGCCCACCTTCATCTGAGTACCACAAAAAGATACACACACAGCAGCACACGTTCATGAGCGTGCAGGGCCATTTGACAACCAACCCTGGGCTATTATAGCACAAACTGCTGAAAGATGACTCCCTCCGTAATTGGAATTGAGGCTGAATACAGTTAATTTCATATAAGTCTGTGCTGTTGAGTTTAATTCTATTAAAATTACACGACAACGAATAGTTAAGAAGAATCAGTAACAATATGGAAATGAGGGAAGGTAAGAAGAAAGTCCAAACTCTTGCTTTGTACCCACTATTCATATGCCCCACTTAGACCCTTCTGTCCCCACAATTGTGGTCAATAAAACATTCATGCAGCTCTTGCACATACAAATGTCTGATCAGAAGTCTCCTACCAAAATAATTCTGTTACTTCTTGTGAAAACATATGATTTCTTTCAACTCCCACTTTTATTTCTATATCCTTCTCCCTACACTTAAGAGCTACTGACATGTGTTTCGGAATTTTTCTCTGTTAGAGAGTTCTACCTTTCTGAGCCTGTCCAGATTCTACCTAAACATTGGTAGTTTAGATAGCATTAAAAATATCCACATTTATGAAACGTAGGCAGAAAGACAATAGACTTACCATAGTTTTGCTCATTTCTCTAAAATGGAAGTGCTAACTAAAATTGAAAAGTAGAATTTTTTTAACTCCCTGAGAGAGCTGCAAATAGTTTACAGTGCTTCCCCAGTGACACAGGCAGTCTTGAGATCAACTATTGTTTCGACAGTTCCCATAAAATCAAGTCTGTAGTGATGGTTTGGTCATTTCCTTTAGCAGAGAGAGGCCCTCATAAAATCTTCTAAATGAATGTAGTTTCTTTCAAATAGGAAATGAATTTACAGTGATCACTTGTGCATGCTGATGGGCCATAAATAAGTTCAGTTTTCAACCCAGGATATTATAGAAATACAGCAGACATATATCTGTACAGAAATATTTCAGAAATATTCCAAATATGCTACATGCATTGACCTTTCAAAATAATCTTGCTTTGTGAAACAAAGGGAATGCTAATTTCTTCAATAGTTAGAGTTAATACAGCTGTCAACAATAACAGGGACACAACGGTCAACTTCCCATGTGCTCTGGATTCTGAAGTGATGATCGCCAAAGATCAGTGACCTTGAGAAAGACGACAAACTAAAGTGGGATTTGGAGGTCCCCAAGTATAATGTATTCACTGACACTTTTTATTTCAAATGGACAAGCAATGGAGCAGAATTAATGCCCTCTGGAACTCATGCCTGTGCATCAAAAGCCACCAAGTTACCAAGACTTATGGGCCTTCCAAACAAGCCAGGTGAAGGAGACACACTTTATGGTGTGCTTGACTAGCAGAATACAGATTTGATTTTTCCGACCCTTGAGAAAAGTACAAAGCAGTCACTTTGAGCTAAGACTCCAAATTACAGCTGTGGTTCGGCTCAGATTCCTTTTGTAAAATAAAACTTGCTGACTAAGGCCATAAGCTCTGATTTATCTTTTCCTTTTAATGGTGTTTATCAGAATACAATTGGTCTCTTGTTACCACTCTGAATACATTGGGCTCTGCTAGATACCTAGCCAGGCACATTCATCCTAACCTCATTGTGGCTATCAGGAAATGAATTCACTAATTAATAGCAGAAGCCCAAGGTAAACATAAATGCAAAAGGACTTTACTCTTTAGGAATGCTTTTGAACTCTATTTTCACACTGCTCCTTCTTGGCCACATATACAGACAGAAACAAATCATGCAGGGACTTTGGGTCACAGAAATGAAAAGCACAGCAGATTGCATATAAAAATAAATAATTTGTCATCTCAAAAGGGTTCTGAAGTTGCAAACTTAAAAAAAACAAAACAAAACAGGATACGAATGAAATTATGTCAGTGCTTAGAGAAGCACATTAGGAAAATACAGTTGCCTGAGGCAAAAACTGATCAGAACCCTCAGTGTGGCCTAATGGAGCATGGGAAAAGGCACCTTCCTGGGTCACCAACTTCAGAGTCACCACAAATCAACATGATGGAATGCACAGAGGACTCTGCACAGTTTCAGTGGGGAGAGCACGTCAGCGAGGCCTCCTCTGACTTCAACTGAAAATACTAATGCAAAGGAAGAAGGGAGGGTGCCCGGCTAAACCCCCCTATAAGAATCCTTTTTCGGGCTCACCTAGGGCTTAATTATATCACTGCAGAAACAGTAGGGGAATCTCAAGCTTACTGCTCTGACTCAGAGCGACCCTACAGGACAGGGTAGAACTAGAACTGTCCCTGCAGGTTTCTGTGGCAGTCATATGCGTATGTTAATTTCATGATTGAGATGTAGGGGTGGAATATAGCGTGTTAATCTGGAGGTAGCCATGCCAATGAGGCCTCTGTGTGGGCATGACTTTCTCCTGATCCGTCTGAGAAATCTCGCAACATTTCCCTTGTGAAGATGAGAAGCTATCTTCCCCAGTGGTTGGGAGTTAGTCTGAGAGACGATGAATAACGGACAAGACAAGATGGCAGCGTCTGAGAAACCTGAAGAGCCGGCAGAGAGATCACACAGCTTTGCCCTGATGGAGACAGACCTCTGAATCTGGGGCGGCCACATGGAGACATCTGCCAGCGATGAGTTGTTTCTGCTGTTGATGGACACTGAGCCCTGGAAGCGAAGAGCCACGTGGAGACCCCTGCCAGTGCCGGGATTCTGCACTCACTGACCTGCAACTTCATGAGTCGGAAGGAGACTTTATAGACTGGTATTGGGCATGTGGGCTAGTATCCGATTTATGACTTTGAACTGGACTGGGTTGGGATGCTTTTTCAATGTTCCTTTTCTTTTGTATATAAGCCATTCCCTTATATGTATATGCGTTTCTATCAAATTTATTCCTCTAGTCTACCCAGACTAACACAGTTTCCAAGACAGTACCTCTAGGAGTAGAAAGCCTCATCTCTTTCCAGCAGAGCAGCTGATTTTGAACTGCTAACCTTGTAGTTCACAACCCAACTGAGAACTAACTTGGTGAGCCACCAAAAGGGATAGACTCTTAGAAATGGAAGGGAGGTCTGGATCTTACAATTCTCAGAACTATGTAGTTAAAGTCAACCAACACTATTTTAGCATTATCAGGGGCTGAGCAAATCTGGTCTTAGCATGGGGGATTTCAGAAAAGCCTCAGCATTTATTCTCCCAAGGAGGGATAAATGATCAGACGACAATGCGGTGACCCCACAAACAAAAGTAAAAGCCTTGCGATCAGGCAGTGTGAATCGGAAGGTGGACTCCTGAGGCTGTGTGGGGGTGGTAGTTGTGAGGTGCCTTTTAGTCACTTCTGACTCATAGTCACCCTACCTGAAACAAAACTAGACCCCTAGGCATGAGCCCATTGCTGTAACCTCGGTGACAAGCCATCACATTGAGGGACTTCTTTTTTTCTTTCACTGCCCCTCCACTTTACCAAGCGTAGCGTCCTTCACCAGGGACTGGTCTCTCCATGCAACAGGTCCAAAGTACATGGGACAAAGTTTCACCATCCTTGCCTCTAGGAGCTTTCCAGTTGAACTTCTTCCCAGTCCAGAGCCCTTTGTACTTTGGATGTGGCTTTCTCAGTGTTCTTCACCAATGCCGTGGTTCAAGGGCATCAGCTTTTCAGTCTTCCTTATTCAACTTCCAACTTTCACGTGCATAAAAGGCGATCACAAATACAACGCAGCTGTAATTAGGTTAACATTTAACATCTCATTATTTCTTCTCCCTGTTGACCCAGTTTAACTTTGTTCTGGAATTTATTATTTTCTATTATCTCTTCAACTGAGTTGTTTCTATGTTTCAATTTGTTGTTGTTGTTGTTGGGTTTTTGTTTCATTTTGCTTTTCATTTTTCCAGACTTTTCTCTATATGAGATCCAGAATAAATAAATCTGTGGAGACAGTAACTGGATTAATAGTTTCTTGGAGTTATGGCAGGGGAGGTGGGGTGGGGGGTGGAGAGCAAATAATAGCAAGAAGAAGAACATGCCCTAAAATTAATTTTAGTGATAATTGCACAACTCTTTAATGTGTGTAAATGATTGAACTACATGATATGTGAATAAAATGTCAATAAAACTGTTCAAAACTTTAAAGAATGAAGGAAAAATAGGTTTGAGAAGTCCAGAATGGCTTGTTCTGTCTGAAAGGCCAAAAATGATTCCCTCCAGGCCTCCCGGTGATTTGGAAGTCTGAAAAGGAATTCATCTTGCAGACAGGGCAGGAAAGGTATGTCCACCTGGCACTCTGAATGAAGTGACTGAGTGAATATCTAGACTCTGCAATTGACAGTAAATATTGATGGGCATGGCACAGTAAGAATCAAGTTGCCGTTCAGCTGTGGGTACTCTTTCTAATTTAAACCCTAAGAGGCTTTAAGTAGAATCTCCCCTTGAAAGAGTCATATATAAATATATTTTTTCCTCCAATGCCTCACTTCACAGTTCTTCTTGATGCCACCTCTCCACCACTGATGCCACCACTCCGCTAGGTTGGCTTTTGCTAAGGGTACCAGTAATTGTCATGTTGCTGAGTCCAATGTCAATTTTTAATCTTTTAAAATTGAATTCAACAACATTTGATAGCACATCACATTATCTTTCTGGAAACAAGTAAGCGTGTTTCCACCTAACATCACAGTCTCTTAGATGTCCTCATAGCTCAGCACTACCTCTTTGGTCACCCTCATTGTCCCCCACCCACTTATCAATATCCTAAATGTTGAAGAGCCCCAGGATTCAGCCCAGAAATTTATCTATATAAACTAACTTTCTAGGATATCACATAAACATATTTCTTAGAGGACATATATGGTAATCACTTTCAAACTCATACCTCTGGTCCAGACCTCAACCACAAACTCCAAGTTCAAATGTTTTCTCTACATTATAAATATTCCCATTTGGAAGAATGATAGAAATATTAGCCTTAACACATCCCCAAAGAAACTCCTTGACTATCTGCTAATCTGTTCCTACTTTAATCTTTCTAACCTCTGTTAAAGGCGTCTCCATGGTTTCACTGTTCAGGAAGAAATCTTGATGTGGCTTAGAATTTTTTCTAACATCATTTATTTCCCACATACACTCTAACACTAAATCCTGTTGGCCCCTCTTTTATCCAGAATCTCATCTCTTCTCTGGTCCTCTGTTGTCACACTCCGGTCTACTTCACAAGCAACTCTCACTTATCACAACATAATGACCTCCATCCACATCGAGTTTCTCTTTCTTCTATCTGACGATCAGTGATGGTTCAGAAACATAAATCAAATCATGCCATTCCGTTGCACATATCCCTCCAATGATTTCTCCCCTAAGTCAGAGTAAACTCATTAACTCTTACAGTGCCCGAAGATTTCCTCCCTACGAGGCACCCCTAATCGCACCTCCCATTGGCTTCTGTTCCCTCTCTGCTCACTCTGCCTCAGTCACACTGATAACCACTCGAGCCCTTGCAAGCACGGAATGTTCCCCACTTCAGAGCCTTTGGACTTACTACTCTCTCTGCTTCAAAAGCACTTTCCTCATATAATTGCACAGCTCACTTACTGCCTTGTTTAGTCTTTATTTAACCACCACCTTTTTAGAAAGTCCTTTCATGACCATTTTGGCAGTTAAATAAGCTCCTTTCAACTTGAGCAAAGAGTGGCTGTAGCCTGTCAATCAGGTCATAGCCAATAATGCCTCTGCATAGACAGGACCTTCTCCTGAGCATTCCGGGAACCCCTGCCTTCCTCCCGGGATGCGGACACACACTCTCTCTGCTTGACGTTCCTGTAGATAGGCCCTATGGATTTTGCAGCTCAGCATGTAACCACTACACCACGAGGGCTTCTCCAAGCCATATGGAGCCATGCTAATGACAACCAGGGCCTGAGAGATGGAGGAGCCATGTGGAGACCCATGCCAGTGCTGAGATGCTTCCGCCACCACTGGATTCACAAGACTCTTCACCCACTGGCAGCCTGCGATCTTCCTGCATTTTGGTGTCATTGCTTTTCTTGCATGAGTCTGAAGAGGGCTTTATAGACTGTTAATGGACATAAGACTAATATTGTATGTAAGGACTTGAACTAGACGGGGCTGGGTTGTTTCCTTAATATACAATTACTCTCTGTTAAAGCTCTCTCTTCCACACATTCCCTATTCCCTAATACCAACTTTTGTTACAATTCACAGATCACCAGATGACAAACACGTTAAGATGGATGTTTATTTTGGGGTTTTTTTTTTTTTGGTTTCTTGTTTTTGTTTTTTGGGCATCACTGCCCTCGGGTGGTAGGAGTTGGAGACCCAGCTTTGCTCCTGTGGAGCTGCTGCTGGACTTGAACCTCCATCCCAGTGGACTGCAGTCCCACACACAACCACTATGCCACCGGGGCTCAGCCCAGATATAGGCTTATTTTTAATCTGTCTACTCCCACTAGAATATATGTACCAAGAAGGCTAGGGCTTTGATTTGTTCACTGGTATCTTGTCACATACCTAGCACAGTGCCAGCTGTGTATACAACATGCTATAAACATTTGAATGGCTCCATGAGAGAACAGAAATGGATCATAAGACCTGAGCATAAGAAGAAAGACGATTCTTTAGATTTGAAGGGGGTGGGAAGCACAACTCAAAGCAGCCATGTCTGTAGTTCATAGACAGATAAATGAACAAAAGCCAGAAAATGGCATCCTGACAAAGGGCAAGGACAACTCAGCTGGAGGAAAACTATTCTCTAGCCAGACTGCTGTAAGGCAATCAACAACTTCCAAGGACTCATTTAGAAAGTCCTTTTAACGGCTTTTTTTTCTTTTTTGAAATAAGGAGAGACAGAGACAGAGACAGAGACAGAGAGACACCATCCATAATTTTAGTACTGTCTGATGACTTTTGGCTGGGGGGGGGGGGGTGTTGGCGCATCACTGCCCTCTGGTGGTCGTGGGAGCTACCCAGCCTTGCTCCTGGAACCGCCAAGCCTGTGGGCTGCAGTCCTGCACTCAACCACTATGCCACCGGGGCTCAGGCCCCTTTTAATATTTTATAATGTTCCAGAGAGATAGACACCAGAACCATAAATACTTTCTTGTTTGTGCACCCACATGTGTGTATGTGTGCACATGCATGTACGTGTGTGTATGCTTCAAAATGTCCATGAGACAATGGAAATAAAATTCAATGCAGTTTTTCAATGAACTTTTGAAGTACTCTCAGATATCATTAGCATATGCATGTTTTTCATTGTTCTGGCACATAGGTGGGACCTTACACGAGCTAAGCCGCTTCTCAAGCTGCCAGTCATTCCTCCGTCCTCCGCTCTTTTGTCTTCTTCCACCCACAGAGTATTAGCTCCTTCCTGACCCACCTCAGCACCTGTCCGCCTCCCGACCTATTGCTTCCCCTGTCCTCCTTTCCCACCGACTGGGAGACAGCCAAGGCTCTTTCTTTTTGTCGGAAAAATCCTTTCTCTTAATTGTTTTTCTTCTTTTGTCACAATGATCTCATGTAACTGTCCTTTTGTGATTAACTTCTTCTGTCAGCATAATGCCCTCCAAATCCCTCCATGTTTTGAGGACGATCTAAATGACCACCAGTGAAAGAATAATGATGGGACATTATCATTTTATGTGCTATCTATATTCACAGACTATAAATTATATACACATCTTTGTCACTATCACTGTTCTCGTTAGTTGCATTAAGTCCATTCAGACTCACAGGACCGTCGATGTGCAGAGTGAAAATGCTTCATAGCATTTCCAGCCGATGACCTTTCAGACACAAGTCTCCCTGCCTGCTTTCAAAGATGCCTCTGGGTTAAGTTCGAGTGATCTCAAATCTGCAAGTTGTGTGTTTAAACATTCATAGCACCCAAGAACTCCTACAGACAAAGGGTGGCAATGGAATTCTCATCATTAAACATGGATTCCCTTATGAAGCTCTCATACAAACTTTATAAAGGTACCACTTTAAGAACTTTGTCTTCAAACCAAACTCATGACCATGGAATCCATTGCACACCATCAAGACTTTATAGGAAGTGTAGAAGTGCCCCTGTGAGTTTGTGAGCCTGAGCTCTACAGCAACAGAAAGCCTCATCTTTCACCTAAGGAGCGGCTGGTGGTTTTGAATTGCTGACCTCGCAGTTAGCAGCCCAAAGCATAAGCATGATGCCACCACAGCTCCTGCGATAGTCATCTTAGGTATGGTAGAGGCTAACATTTGAGCTTGTTGAGACGTCCCTAATTAACAAGGTCAAGATTCTTTTGCCTCTAGAGGGAAAAAAAAGGACGTTTTAATTTGGGGGTAGAAAAAATAGGTACCAAAGTTTAAACTGGAAGTGCACAGGGGATGTGTATAGGAAATGTTCGTTGTAGCATTATTTGTAATAGGAGAAAACTTCAAACAACCTAAATAGGAGGATACATAAACTGTAGTCAGTTCATTCAGCAGAATGCTAACTAGCCTTTCAGAATTAAAGCTTTGTGGAGCATTCTGTATAAATCTCAAATACATTGTTCAGAAGATAAGCAAGTTTCAGGATATGTACCATGTGTATACCACTTGCAAGTGTCTCAGGCAACTACTATATGTAAGTTATGGAAATATAAACAATATGGAGAAATATAAAATGAAAAATAAATTCCATTGAAAGGCTACCGCTGGAGATAGTTCTAGAGGAATGAGGGATTTCAGCTGCATCTACAATTATTTATTTCATAGTAAAATACATATATCAGAAGGAAATATGGTCAAGGTTTTAGAATTTGACAAAGCATAGTGGTGTTTTTTTATGTTTCTCTAGTCTTTCCTGTGAGCCTGAAATATTTTGTAATAAAATAAGATTCTGGTCCCCAAAGTGGGGAATCTCAGAAAAACAACCCCCTGAACACAGTGAGATATTAATGAGGCTCATTTTATATTTACAATAGCATTCCAGGCAGAGCAAAGTCTATTTGCATAATTGCTTATTGTGGTTATCAGGAAACCTTCCTCTTCAGACTGGGAGCAGCCCTGGAAGGACAGAGTGGAAGCGCCCACAGGGTTTCCGAGGCTGTAAATCCCACAGAAACCGACGGCCCACCTTGACCTTTCTCTTAGCAGACCGATTCGTCCCACACTCTGCCACACCTCAGGACCTTGTCTGCCACGGGAAGGAGCGAGCAGTTTATCCTGAAGGCAACAGGAGGGCACTGAATTTTAAGGAAGGAAGTGAGGGTTTGATTTACACGTTAGTGAGCGCTCTCTGGGGGACCAGCTGGGAGAATAGAAGGGAGGGCTCACTGGACGGGCAGAGAGACCACTTTGCAGGCGTTTTCTGGAATCCTGGCAGAAGCTGGTCGTGGAGTCAGTAACAGCAGGAAGAAAACAAACTAGGTAAACTGAAGCACTATTTGGGAAATAAAATCAACAGGACTCCGAGAGGTTAAAGGCACGCCGAAGTCCCGGCTGCGTGTTTCCAGCCGGTCGGAATGAGGGGCGAGGCTGGCAACTACTCAGAGGGAAGAAGAGTTGGCAAAGGTGGCGAAGAGAATGAACGCACGAAAGACTCCGGCCTTAGAAACGAGATCCTTGGGGGGGGTTCAAAGCTAAGTATAAATTTCTGATGGTGTCCGTGTCTGGTAATCAACTAAAACAGTGTATGTGAACAAGCCCTCCCCAGAAGGATGTGGAGGAGATGAGCTATAGTGCAGACGTCAGTCCAGGACCGGCCTTAGACGGGAGGCACCAGGAGGAACTCAGTGAGACGGCAGATGAGGGGAGAGGTGGAGGGAGTAGAAGGCTATGTTTGGCCTCTGAGCCGGTAAGCCTCAGTCAGTGCATGGGAACCCTCGGCCTGTTCCCAGTACTGAAACTTGCTATGAAAGGCCTCCTTCTATCAGAGGGTAACTTCTTCACCCGGTCTTCCCCTTACAGTCAGCAAGCTAGTTCTAATGCATGGCCACCCCACAGGACACAAGAACAATTCTTGTGAGTTTCCAAGGCCACAAATCTTTTAGGAGCAGAAAATCCAATCTTTTTCCCAAGTTGAAGCTGATGGGTTTGAACTGCTGACCGTGTAGTTAGCAGCCCAACGCTTAACCCACTTTGCCACCAAAGCTTTAACAGACTTCAGACTGCTGAAGACATATGATATATTGTTTGGGGAAAAAAAGACCCCTCTTTAGAGAATTCCATTTTTAGATTCTATGAGACTGTTCTTAAAACTGACTTTTGGAACAAACATTAGAAAAATTCTTCTGGGCCATCTCCTACTCCACAAAACCTTTTTCTCTCTTTACAATAGAAAGGCATTCCTAGTCATGTGCACATAAATTCCCCTTGAGGACAACAGCTTCCAAAGGGCCAAAGAAACAACTGAATGTTTGCTTGTTTGTTCCACTGAAGTCTTCTTCAGTCTATTAAAGCCACTGAAACGTGGTGTGCTTGAGTCTTACCTTATCTTGAAATTTCTTTTTCTTTCTTTCTTCATTCTTTGGGGGGGGGGGCATCACTGCCCTCTGGCGGTCGTGGGAGCTACCCAGCACTGCTTCTGAGAGCCGCCGCTGGATTTGAACCGCCAAGCCGGCGGGCCGCAGTCCCGCACTCAACCACTTATGCCACCGGGACTCAGCCTTGAATATTTCTTTTAATCATTTTATTGGGGGCTCGTACAACTCTTATCACAATGCGTCCATCCATCCATTGTGTCCAGCACATGTGTACATTTGTTGCCCCTATCATTCTCAAACCATTTGTTTTCTACTTGAGCCCTTGGTATCAATTTCTCATTTTTCCCCATCCCTCCCCTCTGATAACCTATAAATAATATTTTCTCATGTATCGTGAATATTTCTGAAGGCCCTGCCTGACTTAGGACTCCTGTGTGCAGAAGCCATCACCTTGTGTGAATCTTCCAAAGTTCCTCCATCGCCCTGTTATTCTTTCCCAACCCCACTCCGACTGTTAACCAGCTTCGTGTGGGTATTAAGGAAGCAACTTCCCTTAACTTCCCTGTCACCGAGGACTATGAGTGGAAACTCATAAGGGTGCAACCTAGCAGGGCCAAAAAGCTGCTTTCCCTGGGGCCATTGGTAAGTGATGGCAGCTGGTGAAAAAGATTGCCTTTCCCTGGAATGCCCAGAGCGCTGGTCCTGAACCCCATTTCACTGGAGTCCTCAGATGGTCCTGTGCCAGCTAGCAGTGTCCATGCACTAAAGCTCCTGCAGTTGGCTTTTCCTCTTCATCTTATTCACTAGCCAGAAAGTGGCAGGGGGAGAAGAGGTGATAAATGGCAGAAAACTGGTGGGAATCTTAAACACGAAAGAGGTGCTTTCAGACTTACACACACACACACACACACACACACACACACACACACACCCCTCCAGCACAAAGGAAGGAGAAGGGCAGAATAGAATGTATTTCCTTCTCTATGGAAGAGAACAGAGATACTGACGCTAATGAAATAGTCCAGGGAAGAAAGACAGGATGTTCACACAACGTCCACAATGACTAACTAGACTCTTCAGTTTGGGGTCTGGGACAAGTGAGGTATGAAGTCTGGGGTACAGGGTTGATGTCGTGCCAGAAGAGACAGACCTGACAGGAGGAGGGACACTACAGAGGGCTAGCCAGTAGCAGACAACCCCTTCAAAAGCCAGGCCTTGGTGGAAAGTCCGCCACCAGCCAATGTAAGATCCAGCATTGTGTTTTGCGGAGCTTTTTAGACTGGCTGAGTGCCCCTGGGACTTCTTTCTCAAGGCATTCCCCTTCAATAAACTTGCTCTTCCTGTTCAAGACCCTTGTCTGTATTTTGTCCCTTGTCTGCAATCTTTCTTGCCATGGGGTGAGAACAGATGAGTGGAGAAGGTTGAAACTACGAGCCTCCTCCTACTAACGATCTTTTCCTCCAGTCCTCTTATTCCTTGTGTGCGAGCTTTTCTCTCAGGCTTGTTTGCTGAGGAAATACTTTGTAGGGGTGATCATTCCCCCTGATAATTTCCCCTCTTTTCTCCTTCCCATGCTCCCCAACAATGCAGTAGAGAAAGAGCCCCTAGGGCAGCGGTTCTCCACCTTCCTCAAGCTGCAGCCTTTTCATACAGCTCCTCGTGGGGTGGCCACCCCCAACCAGACATTATTGTTGTTGCTGCTTCAACGCTGTCATTTTGCTACTGCTATGAGTCGCCATGTAGATATCTGATATGCAGGGTGTGTTTTCATTGCTACAAATTGAATATCATTAAAACATGATTAATGACAAAATCCATATGTAATTATATACTGTGAAATCTTTATTTCTAATGACAAGTCAATGAAATTTTATCTTAAAGCATGGTGTAGCGTGGGTAACAGTCTTCACACCGGGTACTCGTATGTGGGCATATCTGCATGTGGGCAGACCTGCCTGGAGATGAGAGAGGAGTGGTGTGTTGGTTCTTAAGACCATAAAAATATGTATTTTCTGATGGTCTTAGGCGACCCCTGTGAAATGATCGTTCGACCCCCAAAAGGATAGCAACCCATAGGTTGAGAATTGCTGCTGTAGAGCAAGGCACAGAGCAAGGAGAAATACTGAAGGCGGGAGCACCCCGTCCGTCTCATGCAGGTGAGAAGTGCAAGTCAAGGAGCTGAGTCTTGGCATCCTACCTGCCCTAGAATTAGAATACACACGATATGGTCAAGGCATGCTGGGACCTTACAATGTCTTGTTATGTGCGCCCTTGATCGTCATGAAAATAGTTTAGCAAGGGCTTACTTTCACCTGTGTCTTGATCCAGGTTTCTGTTTTCATGATTTAAAGGAGACAGAAAGGTTCATTAACAAGTCAGTGTTACAGTTTCAAATAAAAATACACATACTAAGGGTAATTTAACATTTTATATTTTCTTGAACATTTATTCAGATATGTAGGTGAAATAGTTCCATTAACTTGAGTATATATTTACTTGATTTTATTAGATGCAAATTTTCTGTTTGCTGCCTCTTCTTAATCACTACACTTTCATTTATTCATTCTTCCTCTGTGTTTATTAGATTTAAATTGAATACCTTGGTTCTCTTGTAAATACTGTTAGAGTCATGAATTCACCTCTCAAGTCCCACATTCACTGATGATCCAGTATTTTGCTTCTCCTCATTTTTCTATGAAATTTAACCAGGTAGGTTAAACTGCACCATTAAAGCAGAACATCCATCTTTGTATAAAACCATAAAAAAGTTCCCAAAGTCAATCCAGCATCTAATATCCAGGAATTTAGAAAAGCCACCCATTTAATTAGGACTTATTCTTCCTGCTGAGATACAGATGTGCTGTCTAATTATCCCAAGAGCATAAATGTAAACAGTTATTCTCAGGTAACATTACCAATGTATTGTACTTAAATATTATAACACTAACCTGTGACTCTGACTCCCACACCTTTTTTGAGGCACTATAAGATCCATTAGAAATGTAGAATTTAGAGGCTGAGCTCCGGTGGCATAGTGGTTGTGCGCGGGACTGCGGCCCACTGGGACAGAGGTTCAATTCCAGCAGTGGAGGTTTAATTCCAGTGCCGGAGAGCAGTGATTGCCCCCTCCCCCCCCCCAAAAAAAAAAAGAAATGTAGAATTTAGATGCCTACGGAGGTGTTGATGCACGGTCCATGGGAAAAGTTGCAAAATGCACAATTTTCATTATTTTAGGGCTCTTTGTAGCCCATTGTCATCTAGCTTTAGATCCATAAACAAAGTGTCTTGAACTAAAAGAATAGCAGGTATAATTTAGAGTCCTTTGACAAGTCTATAGAGCTTTCAATGGCTTTCAATAAAACTAATGAAGCTATGGACAAGGAAAAATAATCTTTGACAATTCAGTGGTTTCCAATGTTTTGTCTTCAACAAAATTAAAAGGCAGTTATAACAGTAGCTAGTAGTTTGATTACTAATATAATTTAATGCATCACAGTGATTTGAGTACATATTTGGAAGATTCTAAGAATTGAATGGTGCTTTAATTTAAAATGTATATATTCCATTTCCCGCTATTTATTATGTAAGTAACATTTTCATGTATATGTGTATGTGTATGTGACGGTCATGTGCTTATGTTAATTTCATGATTGAGATGTAGGGGTGGAGTCTGGCCTATTAATCTGGAGATAGCTATGAGGCCTCTGTGTGGGCATGGCTTTCTCCTGAGACTTCTGAGAAATTTTGCGATATTTCCCTCATGGACATGAAAAGCTATCTCCCCAGTTAATGAGAGTTAGTCTCAGAGACAAGGAATTATGGACAAGACAAGATGGCAGTGTCTGAGAAGCTGAAGGAGCTGGAGGAGAAGCCACATGGCCTTACCCTGATGGAACCAGACCTCTGAAGTTGGAGAAGCCATATGGCAACCCCTGCCAGCGCTGAGTTGCCTCTACCACCACTGGATGCTGTTGATCACCCTGAGCCCTGGAAACGAGGAGCCATGAGGAGACCCCTGCCAGCACCCAGACTCTGCACCCACTGGCCTGTGACTTCATGAGTTGGAAGGCGATGTTATAGACTGGTATCGGGCACATGAGCTAATATCAGATTTATTATTTTGAGCTGAACTGAGTTGGGATGTCATATTCATATTAATGTCATATTAATGTCATATTCATTCCTCTTGTATACAAATCGTACCCTTATATCCATAAGCGTGTCTATGAGTTTGTTTATCTAGTTTACCCAGACTAACACAGTGTATTTAAATATACAAGGGGGTACCAAAAAAGCAGAATTTTTTTTCAAAGCTATGTATTTAATTTTTTTCTTTTACAAAACAACCCCATCATCTTCAAAGTAGTCTCCATCACACATAATACATTTGTGTAATCTGCATTTCCATTCTTGGAAACATTTTTCAAATTCATCTGTTTGCATGGCTGATCGCACCTCTCTCGATTTTTTCTTCATCTTTTCTATATCACCAATCACTGTCCTTTCCTGTCCCTCTTCATTTCTAGGAACAAAAAGAAGTCTCATCGAGCTAGGAGAGTCAGGTGCATGGGACAAGAGAGACATGCTGAGGGGTTTTTTTGCCAAAAACTGAGATGGCAGCATGAGCAGGTTCATTGTTGTGGTGTAAAGACCAGTCTTACACCTGCCACAAATCAGGTCTATGTTGTCACACACTGTTATGCAATTTTTTCAGATCTTTTAAATAGAAAGCTTGACCACCAGTCTGGCCTGGTGGAACTGTAAATGCCCTACAAGTCAACTTTTTTTGTCTGAGAAATTGACAGAAGTTCAGATTGAAGTTTGTCATCAGTTGACATTTCATCTCTTTTAAAATGAAAAAAAAAAAACACTTGTACACTTGAGTTTTTCCCATAGCTTGGTCCTTGTTAGCTGTGGTCAACATCACAGTTGCTATAACACTTTTCTCGAACAGGAAACAAAGTTTTAAAGCCACACACTGTTCTCTTAAATCAGCCATCACACAAAACAAGGTCCCAGTGAAACTGATTTTATGAAAAAAAAAATCACTGTAACCAGCGAGAACCTTCCCAGGTGATGCCACTGAGTGCACAAATTCAGAGCAATTTGTTTGATGCTTTCCTAAGACGCTTTCCTAAGTGGGGAAAAATGTGTGTCACAAAAGTTCTCGTCCACCCAGTGCAATTCTGTTTTATTTTGTACATAAATGGATATTTTCATATTTTTCACAGGGATAGGTTTATAGCTTAGTTTAAATTATCATGTACACATACATTTATATGTGTGTATACACATATGCATACATCTATATGTAATAACTGTTGTTATTGTTTGGTGCCACAGAGTCTGCTTTGATTAACAGCAATTCTATGTACAATAGCTGTAGCATTACATACAGAGCTGTCAGAAATTAAACTCAGATTAAAAGGAAGACATGGAATGAGAAATACTGTTGGTGACATTAGACAGATCTTGGCTGAAAGCAGAGAATAATATCAAAAAGATGCTTACTTGTGCTTTATTGACCATGCAAAGGCACTCGACTGTGTGGATCTTAACAAGCTATATGCTTGTGAGAGCTAAGTTCTGTGTCAACTTGATTGGGCCAGAATTCTCCCATGATCTACTGTAATATAATGTAAATCAACTCCATGATGTGATCTTCTATGAGCAGTAAGTACATACTTGCAGAAAGATGAAAGTGGGATGATTAGCCCTTCCCTGAATCAGGCCACACAATAAAAAGGACAGCGTCAAGGGGATGCGGCCTCATTCTACTTCAGGTAACTCTTCTTAGTCTGGATCTCACATCTGGCTGATCAACCTGACATATCACCTTTTGACTCTGGGAACTCCCCGCAGTTTGTCATGTTCCCTGTCTATTACATTCAACTCTGCAGTCATGGACCTGACTTGCTGACCTTGGATTCATCTGCTTCTGCCTCTGCCAGCCGGTGGTCTTCTGCCTCCTAATTTTTTCCTGATTCCTGAGATGGCAGCTATGTGAATCAAAAACCCAATCTGATCCCCAGACTGGAACCCGACTGGACTTAACCACTTCTACAAGTGTGTGAACCGATTTCCTGATATAGAATCCTTTATGTATATATATTTCCCACACACAATGGTTTGCTTCTCAAGAGAACCCAGTCTAGTAAAACACTTCCAATAATTTGATAATGATGTACTACTAGTTATTATGGCAAGCTAAGATATGCAGCATTGCTCTGAAAAACATGAAAATGTCCATTTATATATATTTTTTATTGCTGAAAAGTTTATAGACTTATACATAAAACACTTTATTGAGGAAGAAAACTATGTTAAGGTACAATTCTGGGAGACTGGGGATAGGAGTGGAAATATAATTTCAAGGAGAAAAGATAACAAAGTAAAATTTCTGTCTGCTAAAGGAGTGCCCATATATGTATCTTAAAAATAGATGGTGAGACCTGAGCCCCGGTGGTGCAGTGCTTGTGTGCGGGACTGTGGCCCACAGGGCTGACAGTTTAAACCCAGCAGCAGTTCTACAGAAGCAAGGCTGGGCTTCCTACTCCCACCAGGGCAGTGATGCCACACACACAAAAAATAGATGGTAAACATCAAATCAAAGTGAAATTTAGATTGTCCTATTTATTTATGTATTTAATTAAACATTTATTGAAACTTGGATAACAGTCCACAGGGAAAATTAATTTCCCATTCAACAATGTATTACCTCTTTGAATTTTAAATAATGATGTAACTTTTACTTTTAAATGAAATTATCACATATGCCAGAAATTACACCTTTTTAAAAATTACTAGCTTTTGTGAGGAAAAATTTGAACGTTAAAAATATTAATTGAGGGGGGTCTCCTAACCCGCAATAAAGCATGGCAGCACATGAGACAGTATGGGAATACCTATCTAACCATGGGGAGCTGAGAGCCACGATTGGGAAGGGCCCAGGGCAATAGCCTGGAGGACAGGAGAAGACCTGAGGTGGGTGGAGGGTGAGCTCAGATCTTTTCACCTGGTTGTCTGCTATATAAGGCTCCATTCCCAGGACAGAACCTACTCCTTCGCAGGCTGGTCCAAAGATTGAAACAAGATGGACTGCCCTCTACATCCCCCCTCCCCTTCTGAAGCCTGTTGGCCTGTGGCACTCTGACAGAGGAGGCACTTTCTGTTACACAATGAGTGCTGCCATTTTGATAATGCCTCATTCCAGTTGACAAGGACATAAGGGACACTTCCATGATGACCAGCCAAGGACCCATCTACGAAGCTTCCCCACCAGCTTGGTATTGCTTATCCAATGATGGGAACTCCTGTTGTGGCTTCATGGGATGGGCTCTTGCAATGTAGTGTTGATGGTGGATGCTACCTTCAACAAAAGACAAGACGATCCCAAGGGCGAGGTCCCCTTCCAAGAAGGATGCTTTCCCAATGCCCTGGAGAACTAGCCCTAACTCTAGAGGGATCCCAAGGTTCATTTCTATTCCAGGGTCTACGAGTCATTCTGTTAATGCAATCTTCTATCAATCTGGATCTTCATGCTACAAATAATCCAATCTTTAAAATAAAATAAAAATCTACCTTTCCAAGAAAAAATTAATTGGGGCGCTATGTGGACAATCTATTTAAAGATCACTTATATCAGTAGCAAAGGAGCCATGGCGTTACAGTGTGGGCTACAGCGTTACAGCCAGGGGTTACAGTGTGGGCTACAGCGTTACAGCCAGGGGTTACAGTGTGGGCTACAGCGTTACAGCCAGGGGTTACAGTGTGGGCTACAGCGTTACAGCCAGGGGTTACAGTGTGGGCTGTTAACTGGAAGCTCAGCAGCTGGAAATCACTAGTTGCTCCAAGGGAGAAATATGAGGCTTTCTAAAACTCCTATAAAAATTGTAGTCTCAGAAATGCACACAGGTAGGTTTACCCTGTCCTACAAGGTTGCTATGGTCTGAATCCACTCAGTGGCAGAGTGTTATATCAGTAACATATTACCCAAAACAGTGACTTCAAATAATACAGATGTATCATCTTACATTTGGAGAGGTCCGAAATCCAAATAGTGTTCCTAGATTAAAGATTGTGATGTCGGTAGTGTTGTATTCCTTCTGGAACTTTAAAAAGGAATCTCAATTGCCAGGCTATCAGAAACTATAGTTTCGGGGGTCTCAAAGCCTCGTGTTCAAGCAAGTAGCTATCTAAATGAGGTGGCAGGTAAAATCCACAGGGAAGACGCACACAAGTCTGTGTGATCCAAGGATAGTAAATAATAGAATCCAAATCTGGAGGAGGGAACAGAATTAGAGCTTAAATTCTGACCACCCAGTTGGCAGAAAGTTATGGGAGGCAGTGAAAACCCAAAACTAATTTTCAGGGTTTTATATGTAGATTAAGACTGGTGAATTCCTTATGACCATGGATCTGGGATGACAATGGTCATATTATCAGAGTACATGGAAGACTGCATTACTGCAGCTGTAGTTCAGTTAAAATATGATACTTTGTCCTGAGAGACACTTTGAATATGTTTCTACCCACCCTCAGTGAAACACATCATGGACTAAGCTCTATGATGACCTTAGATGCTTGCCTTTCAGGGAACATGGCATCCCCCAAAGGTCACACCAAAAGGATTCAGCATGGAAGCCTGTCTGTACAGACTGGACCCTACCTCAAAACTACATATACGCTTGGACTTACGACTGAAATACCCTGGTGGGAGAAGAAGCAAAAGATGGCCACCCCTAAGACTGTGGAAAGGATGGTCGGTGGACCTTGGGTGAGACTCCTGGCTAAGCAAGTGTCTAAGGAAAGGAGATGCAGGACCACTATATATTTAGTATTTCAATGCTTGCCTTGTTTTAATCTGACAAATTTTAATCTGAGAGGCAAGGGTCTTCCCTACCAAGAAATGATACAGGAAACTTTCCCCTGGCACCAGCCCCAAAGGTCAATGTCAATAGAGTTCAATCACCGAAGAAATCAGTCTCTACAAAACAGCAATTCATGAATTGCAACTCACAGTTGGAATATATTCACTTCAACTCCTCATATCAACAGTAATTTAAGTTCCATGGAATTGGATACATTATTGATGTTATCCATGCAATTGCCTTATACCCTAGGCCTTAAGGGGATATCTGAAAGTGTTTGTCTTTTTTCTTTCTTTTGGTGTGGGTTTTTTGGGAGGTGGGGTGGGGAGGGGGTTGCTTTGTTTTGCTTTGTTTATTTGTTTTTGTTGGTTGTGGTTCTGGTTTTGATTTAGTTTTTTGTCATAATATGATTGCCAAAGTAAACCAGAGTCCTCCATAACCCAAAGGCAAGCAGGTGGATTCTAGCTCCCACATAATTCTAGCTCCAACCCAAGAACAGTTAATTCTTATGACATGACCTTGCTCAACACCAGCCTTCATGAAGCAATCACTAAAGGGTGCCATAACAAGTGTGGTGAAGAAAGCACATGGTGCCTTGCTATTAATTGGAAGAGTATCTGTGGTCTTAAAGGCTTATATTCAAACAAGCAGTCATCTAAGTTCACATCAAAAAAGTACACCAAGCCTGTTTGATTCAAAGATGGCAGTAACGAAATCCAAATATGATGAAGAGGAAAGTATCAGAGCTTCAATTGTGAACACCCAATTTGTAGAAGGCTATGGAGGATGGTGGGAAGGCAAAATACATCTTCAGTGTGTCTGGTCAGATTAAGCCTCTGGCAGATCCCCTCTGGCTACAAGTGAGGGAGTAGAATAGCTTTACTTTCACACAAAGATTTTTTAAAAATCATTTTATTGGGGGCTCGTATAGCTCTTATAACATCCATTGTGTCAAGCACATTTGTCCATTTGGTGCCATCATCATTTTCAAAACATTTTCTTTCTACTTGAGCCCTTGATATAATCTTCTCACTTTTCCCCTCCACCACTCTTCTTTCCTCATGAGCGCCTGATAACTTGACCAATGTCTCCCTTCACCCACTTGTCTGTTGTTCCTCCCCATGGGAGGAGGTTATGTGTAGACCACTGCCACACAAAGATTATTATAAACTAATTTTGGTAGATGAACCATGACATAATAAGGTACTTGGGTACTCTCTTGATCCAAACTGAATTTCCTGAAGGCTCAAGTATTTCTTTTTTGTTCTACAACAGAAATCTCTTCTCCAGCTTTTTAAATATTGTTGGTAGTCTTTTCTTTCTCTCTATTTTTATCTTGATGCTGTTATTTTTCTTCTCTATGTTTCATTTTGGTTTTGCTTTATCATTTCTGTTAGGTTTCCCAGTTTCTGAAGCACAGGAGTGGATGCATAGAGACAAGAACTGATCAATGGTTTATCAGGAAGGGGCAGAGCGATCAATGAATTCAGGAGCAGGGAGGGAGCATTAGAATGGTTTGTGATTATGATTATGTATATACAACTCTTTTAAGAAGCCATTTAACAATGGAAGTATGTGATATGTGAATATTACATCAAGAAAACCACTAAAAAAAATCAAATTTGACCTACGGTCACGAAGGAGGAAGGAGGAAGAGTGTGTGCTTAGGGGCCATTGAGTTCTTTCTAATAGTAGTGGAATAATTTAAAGAAGGATATCAATAATAGTAGTACAACACAAAAGTATAATCAATGACACTGTACATGTACAACTTGTTGAACTGAAGAATGTTTTGCTGTGTATATTTTTGCCAAATTGAAAAAAATTAAACAGAGGACAATGAATTCAAGGAAGAAGAAAATGTAAAATTGATTATGGCAAAGATTGTGCAACACCTCTTGTTCTGATAAACCTATTGACTTGTATGATATGTGGATGAAGTGCCGACAAAACAGTTTTTTTAATGTAATACTTTGTCATTTGATACTCCTTTTGACCAAATGTATATTTGATTCAGTTTTCAATGTTTTCTGCTTTCTTTTCCATTGAAGCTTTTCCATTTGATTCTGTCATTTTTATTTTGGTGACTTTTTTGCTTGCTTGTTTTTGTTTTGGGTGTTGTATGTTTTTATGTGTATGAAATCCAGAACAGGTAAATCTATAGAGACAGACAACTGGATTAATAGTTTCCCTGGGGCATGGCAGAAGGTGGTGGGTAATCGGGAACTTACAACAGTGAGTGCAAGTACATATCTGATGTCTGTCTCAATGAGGTTGCGAAAACATCTGCACCCAGTGGAGAGGGGTACAAGTTGGGAGAAGACCTAACGAGATGCAGACTGTATGGGAAATTGGAAAGGAAATGAACCAAAGGAAAACAAATGGACTGGCAAATAGAAACCAGTAACAATATGATTGAATAATGGTGCTCATGAAGAATCCTCAAAGTCCCCTGGACCGCCAGACGACCCAACAAATCCGTCTTGTGAAAAGTGCAGTCAGAATGCTTCTAAGAATGGTAATGGTGAGACTGTCGCACGTACTTGGGACATGTTGTCGGGGCCATCAGTTCCTGGACAAGGACTTCGTGCTTTCTAAAGTTAGAGGGCAGCCAAAAGAGGAAGCCCCTCCGCAAGATGGACTGACACAGCGGCTGCAGCAATGCATGCCAACATAGCCAGGGACTAGGAGGGTGGCATTGGGCAGGCAGTGTTTTCATGGTCTACATTGGGGCCCGATGATACAGCTGTAGTTTCCAGTCTGTGCATCTGAACTGGATTTCTCCAGCAATACTCTCAGCCAAGTCTCTCTGCCTAACATCAGTTCACCTGACGTTCAAAAGATCAGATTATTAAAACGACTTTGGAATGACTTTATTATTCACAGTATATGCTTTTATTTTTGCCTAACTCTGGATTTTGAGATTATTTTTAATCATTCACATGTAAGTTGTAAAATCATGTAATTATTAGAAATTTGGAGATATTTGAAAATTAAAGACATTTCTAATTCTACAGAATGTTTGACAAATTCTTAATCTTATTTAAGTAATGGGACTATCATATCCCAATAATTGTTTTTCTATTTCCCTTTTGAAGCTTCTAATTATATTTGGTTGTTATATACTGTACCATCTAAAACAGTGGTTCTCAACCTGTGGGTCACCACTCCTTTGGAGTTTGAACGACCCTTTTACAGGGTTGCCCACTTGAGAATAGTGGAAAAATTATCGTTATGAAGTAGCAACAAAAATAAGGTTATGGTTGGGGGGGGCACCAGAACATGAGGAACTGTATGAAAGGGTATTCAGAAGGTTGAGAACCAGTGCTCTAAAAGGAGACCTGGTGGCAGAGCAGATTAAGCATGGGGCTATGAATGGAAAAGTCTGCAGTTTGAATCCACCTGTCATCCCATAAGCAAAAGATGAGGCAGTCTGTTTTCATAAAGATTTACAGCCTCAGAAATCAGGTAGGGAAGTTCTAGTCTGTTCTATGGTGTTAAAATGAATTAGAATAAACTTGGTATTAGTGGGTTTGGGTACCATCTGATCCTGTGGCAAAAGTAAAACCATTTAGAGCACTGATTTGGGACCCGGAGAGCTGGAGAAAATGGTATGCAAATCATGCTTCACCTTATCTAGCTTCAGAAGGGAGAGGGAGAATCCATCTCAGATGTGCAGAAAGAAGACTTAGTGCCACAAGGAAGCGGTCAGTCATGCCTCCACTCTCCACCTTTTGTGAACTTACCTTAATTTTAACTGTTCCTCCTGTAGCACTCTACTTTTCTGCTGGGTTCCATATTTCTTGTAATGGCCACACAGAACTCACAGGCCATATTCACATGTATTTATTGGGGAAGTTAATAAGTTGTCACAGTCAGGGTGATAAAACAGTATGGATACATCTTCTGCAAGACACATCTCTTTTCAGTCAGCAGCTAAACCTCTGCCCTTCATCCTCTCTGGCATGTACTCCTTGGGACTCCGTCTCCATGAGCCAAGAAGCCCTTGCACTATTCTGCCTGCCTCTGCTCCCTCCCAGAGGGCCCTCTGGGCAGGGTTCCTAAGGGGCTCTGCCCCTGATTGCTCTTCCTGGATGGTTCCTGACATTCTTTCTCTTTGCTCTGAGATGGCTGTCTTACACACAGAATGGCAACCAGAACTGACCAAGCCTCTCTATTAGTCTTTCACACACCCCATTTGCATAGTCCCACCCAATCAGTTGGTGGGAGACAGAAGAGCCATATTGAGAAATTGCCCTTTGGAAGAGATCCATAGTCTAAAAATGTGTCCAGTTGTCTATACTATTAGGTTCTGCTGAAACCCAAAGACGAGGCACTGGGATCACAGTGAGCACTGTTCATAGTCATGCTGTATTTAACAGTACTCTGGAAGTTTCTCTCTGGCAGAGAACAAAGGACAGGCTTCTCACTCATGGCCTCAATAACGTGCTCACAGGAAATGTTCATGAGAAGCAGGAGAGATACTTGACTACTGCTCCATGCGTGAACTAATGGTCAAGCCAAAGCCCACACTCCTAGATAGATAGATAGATAGATAGATAGATAGATAGATAGATAGATAGATAGATAGATAGATAGATTTTTCTGGGTTTTCTCATCTTCATTTATTTATTTTTACAAATCACTATTGGGAGTTCTTACAAATATTATAGCAATCCATAATTCAGTCAGATCAAGCATAATAGTATAATTGCTTCAACCGTCATTTTCAAAACATTTTCTTCATTTGTACTCTTTGATATCATCTCCCCTGTATCCCTTCCCTCCCCTCCCCTACCCCCCAGGAACCCTTATTATTACATATTTGTGTGTGCATGCTGTATCTTATACTTTCCAATGTGCACATTCACCTATAATTATTATTAATTCCCCTTGAGTGGGGTTATATCAGTTCCCCCTTCACCCCTTTTCTCTTCCCATACCCTCAGGGAATCATGACTCCTATTACTATTTCTGAAGGGTTTATCTATCTTGAATTAATATACACAGGTCTCACAAGATTAATGAGGTGAAACTAAGACCATAATAGTGAGGGGAATTAAAGAACTTGAGGATAGTGATATGTTTCATCAGTGCTGTACTGCACCCTGGATATATATCATCCCTTCTGTGTGGCTCTTCTGTCAGGGACTGTCCAATTTTCTTACAGGTGGGTTTGGGGTCTCCACTTTGTCCACATGTCTTCACGTCAATTTGATTGATTGTTTTTTGAAATTCTGATACCTATTCCTGTCAAAAACCTATTTTCACACAGGCTTGTGTATTTATTCCATGTGGGCTTTGTTGCTTCCCTGTTATATGGTCATTTGTTTAATGGTCAAGCCTTTAAGACCCAAGACACTACATATTTTGATAGCCAGGCAGCATCAACTTTCTTCCCACGCACCCAATTTTTTTTCAGTGGTCATGCTGGAAAGGTGAGTATTATACATTGCCGCATTATTAGAACAAACTGTTCTTACACGAGGTAAGATTTAAGTAGAAGCCTAAATTCCATCTGCTTCCTTTGTGTGTGCGTATGTGTGTGCATTTATACATACATATAATTTTTATTTTCTTATTCTTTTCTCTTTTTCTTTTCCCTTTCCTCCTGCCCCACGCTCAGGTTTGCCCATCGCTCACCTCTGACATATATTTCAATCGCTCGACATGACCAGGAACATTACACCGTCCTCACGGTCAACTTTATTTTATTTTGTTGTATTTATTTTATTCTTCTCAATTAAATGGACTTATTGCTCACTGTCAATTTTAGATCCTCACTATTCTCCTGTCTGTGGCAATCATGTGCTTATGTTAATTTTATGATTGAAATGTAGGGGTGGAGTCTAGCCTGTTAATCTGGAGATAGCCATTGAGTAGCCAGTGAGGCCTCTGTGTGGGCATGGCTTTCTCCTGAGACTTCTGGGAAATCTCGTGATATTTCCCTTGTGAAGATGAGAAGTTATCTCCCCAGTTATTGGGAATGAGTCTCAGAGACAAGGAATTACAAACAAGGCAAGGTGACAGTGTCTGAGTTGCTGCAGGGGCCGGAGGAGAAGCCACATGGCCTTGCCCTGATGGAACCAGACCTGTGAAGCAGGAGAAGCCATGGGGAGACCCCTGCCAGCGCTGAGTTGCTTCTACCACCACTGGATGCTGTTGATGGACCCTGAGCCCTGGAAATGAGGAGCCATGAGGGGACCCCTGCTGGCGCTGGGACTCTGCAACCCACTGACCTGTGACTTTGTGAGTCGGAAAGAGACTTTATAGACTGATATCGGGCATATGGGTTAATATCAGACTTTGAACTGGACTGGGCTGGGATGCTTTCTCGATGTCCTGTTGTATATAAACCTTTTCCTTATATCAATATACGTGTCCTTGAATTTGTTCCTCTAGTCCACCTGGAGTAACCCACTGTCCCTGTTGTTATTTGCTCATTACTCCTCTCCCCCATCCCCTTCTGTGTTTCTCTGAACCATCGGCCCTGTTGCTGTCTCCTTGAGATTGCTTATCCTGCCTTTCTTAAATAAATAGACACCAAGAGAGAGGGGGTGGGGGGCGGAGACCAGATAATTAGTTCCAAATCTAATTGTTGTCCAGACCCAGTGTAGATGAGAATCCCTCTGGTAAATAGCGAGCAGGTCCTGCTATAACCCATCGGTCCAGTCCCCGTTTCTTTCAGGAATCCATGATCAAGGACCCACTTACAGAACAGCACTCACACTCTCTTCATCCTCAGAGGTCAAGTCCAAGGGGTGGGCCCTTTACAAGACCCCACTGCTTTTCCTGCAGTCAAGAATAGAGTGGTCTCCTGCCCCACCCCCACCCCGTGGCACCTCTAACTTTCATTGTGGCTCCCTGTGACTAGCCCCCAGCCAGTTCAGATGAGGTGCCAAGTGATACCCCCCTGCTCTCCCGCTCCCCACACCCAGCCCCAGCCCAGGTCAGACATCTACAGTCGAGATTCCTCCGGGATTTGGTGGCTTTGCTCCCAGCGCTGGTCTGTTGCACTCCCCTTTTTGACTTGACTCCCACATGGGCGGGTCAGACAGGCCGCCCTCCCAGAACCGTCCCTTCAGTGCTGCCCTCTGTGGCCCTGTAGTCTGAAGCTGAGGCGGACCTGTCGTCCTCTCTGTGAAGGAGCTGCTTCTAGGAGGAATGCCACCCTCGAGGTTGGCACACTGGAATAAGGTCTACTCTCTCTCTCCTTTCCTCTAGAAATACGCACAATACCCTCCCTGTGGGTAAAAGCCTGCACTCTTAAAAGAAAATTAAATGCTGTTGACTTAGCCTTTATTTCTTATTCACCCAGAGAAAAAGCAATAAAATTGACCAAGTGGATTCATTTAGACTGCTGCTCATTTGATCATATGGCTTGAAAGGATCACGTAAATTTCCTCTGGATTTATCTATAGAGGTCAACCAGTTCAACAGTTCCTTTCCTGCCTCGCCCCACCCCTTGCACATCCCAATTTATTTCATATGCTATTTTTACTTTTGGTGTCATGGAAAATTCTCTTTAAAAATAGGTGCGTTAGGCCAGGTTAACTAGAGAAACAAATTCAGTGACATGCATGTATAAGAAATAGCTTTATAGCAAGAAGTAATTATACACCACCAAAAAAGTCCCAGCCCAGCCCAACTCTAGGCCACAAGTCTGATATTAGTCCATAAGTCCCTCTTAAGACTCACCTAGTCACAAGCAATGATGCCGTATGCACAAGTATCACTGCACAGTAGGTGCAAAGTTTTGAAGATCCAATGGCAGCAGATGCGCCTTCAGGGCTCTGGCAGGTCTCAGAGTGACTCACAGGCATGAAGGTGAAGGCAAAGAAGTTTGGGGGTGAGGGTGCGGTGAGGGGTGACTTCCAGAAAGTCATTTATCTTGGTCACTCCTCCAAAGGAGGTCATCAAGTAGCTGTGGCCTGACTGACAGGCTAAACTCCACCCATATCTTCTTACAGGTACCATGTTGGCACATACACAAAAAAACACTATCACAACAAGAATGATGTGTGCATAAATATCCATTGCAAAGCAGCTATATAGAGTGATGCCTAATTCTATGTGTCAACTTGGCTAGCTACGAATCTTAGTGGTTTGGCAGATATTGGACTGGGTGCTCTTCCAAATGTTAATACAATATCATCAGTTACCATGATTTGATCTGATATGATTAGTTAATCAGTTGAAAGAACTTCTCCACGTGTGTGGTTTACCTCCATAGGTCAGTAAATGTTCTGACAAGCCATGTTCTCTTTACCTGTCTTTACCTACATTCTTCTTGATGGCCTGACCTCTGGCTCTGGAAACATAAGCCTGCCGAAGTCCCCAGTCCTTCTGCCTGGAAGACTCCGGATTCTCCAGCCCTTGCCACCTTGTGTGTCACTAGAAGTCTCCTTCCAACTGCCCAGCCACAGATTTGGAATTTAACCACCCCCGCAGTTACTTGCATCATCTCCTTGAAGTAAAGCTCTTTCTATAGAGGAGGGGACTTCAGGACGTGCGTCGTAAAAGGAATTAAAACAGAGTGGACTTTTCCCCTAAACTTTTTTTTTTTAATTTGGAGAATCTTTATTTTATTTTTAAGCAGTTTTACTGGCACTTAAACCACATGTCATACAATTCAATCATTCAATTAAATAAAGAAAAATCGTGAGATCATCACCACAATCAACTTTGGAACATTTTCTTCTTCTTTGTACTCATCGCTATCTGTGTAATTGTCTTTCTTAATCGTGACTTTTTGAAGTCCCTTCATCTGTTATTTCCCACTCTAGAGAAACATCAACTAAGACACGCAGTATGTACTTACTATAGAGGTGTTAGATTTCCTTTGCGTATTTTCTCTTTCTAGCTGGGAGGCAATGATCTTCACTGAGGAGCCCAGCTGCTAAGAAGACAAGGTGTACCGTAGGATTGGGAAGAAGTAAAGTCAGACTATTGAGGGGATGAATGGGAACCCAAGGGGAAAAGGAATAGCAGGCATCAAGGGAAAACTGAGAAGACTCAGTGTATGAATAGACTCAGCCCTTGGCCATCTTAGATCATAAAACCCTCAGCTGGCAGGGAAGTGGGCTGAGTCAGATTGCTGTAACAGAGTCACTGTCTGGGGTGGAGTCGGTGGGATCTACAAGGGTCAATTTTCTTTTCACATCCACTTGCTTTTATTTGAACACATCTATCTTCCTTCTCTGCCATCTTGTGTCGGCTGAGTAGCAGAGAAGTGCTGCAGAATGGTAACAATTGAATGTAATGTGTAGTGGCCTGTCTCACAGTACGGTGAGAGTAGGTTCAAATTTCAATTCTGTTACACACTCGTCTTGAAAATTCCCCAACTTTTTTGGGGGGTGCATCACTGCTCCCCAACTTTTTTTAGCTTCAATTTTCTTAGGTGCTGCACTATATTAAATGGGTGGTCTCTCTAATGCTTATAGGTGTGAGCATATCCTGACCACGTAAACAAAGAAAGAGAGCAGGCTCCCTAGCCTGAGAGAAAATGAAACATGAGTTCATTTGGACCCTGTCTAAATGGGTCAGAAACGGCTCTTCAGAGTCTGGTCTCTCTTCGAAAACTCTGCTCTAAAGCAATGATCTCCCCCAGTTTGATTTTGGAATTTGTATCGACCCAAGAACTGCACAGCGTGCCTATAACTTGCAGACCTGAACTGTAGTTTATTCCCTCAGCACTAATGCTAGGCTCTAGAGGCAGAGCTGGCAGTAAGGTGGAGGGTGTACCCCTTCCTCTTAGGAGAGCAGGATGACGTTTACTCCATGAGCGGTTGAGAGAAAATATCCACAGGGATCAGGGGAGACCAAAGAGTGCGGTGAACTCGGAAGTTTGGGAGCAATAGTCCAGGAATCCTACACAGTCTTTTTTTTCTGCAACTAAAAATTTTTATTTTTAATTAAAATAAAAAAATAAAAAAAATTTAATTTTTTTTAAATAGAGATTTTATTGGGAGCTCTTATAGAACTTATAACATTAATACATCACTTGCATTAAGCATATTTATACACCTGTTGCCATATTCACTTCCAAATATTTTCTACTCGAGTCCTTGGTATAAGCTCCTCTTTCCCCTTTTCCTCTAGTTTTTTTTTTTAAATTCCAGCTTCCTATATTTCCCTTTCCCCCACCCCTCCCCCATGAATGTCTAATAATTTACAAATTATTACCTATTCATATCATACACTGTCAAATCTGTCCCTCCCCCTTCCCCCGTTGTCCTCACCCCAGAGAGGAGGTCATATATAGATCCCTGAAATTAGTTCCCCTTTTCTATTCCACCATCCCTCCACTCTCCCAGTGTCACCACTCCCCATACTAGTCCTGAGGGATCATCTATCTTAAATTCCCCATGTTGCCGACTCCAGTGTACATCCCCTGGTCTAGCTATATCAGTCTGGTAGAATTGGGATCATGATGTGGGTGGGAACCAGAGGAAAGTTGCACATTTAATTGTTACTATACTGTACCTTGACTGGCTCATCTCCTCACTGCAACACGTCAGTAAGAGGATGTCACTTCATTTATTGATGGGCATTGGGTCCCCAATCTGCACTCCCCCTCATTTATAATAATATAATTTTTAGTTCTTTAATGCTTGATACCAGCTCCCATTGACACCTTGTGATCTCAACAGGCTGGTGTGCTTCCACCATGTGGGTTTGTTTCTGAGCTGGATGACCGCTTGTTTACTTTCAAGCCTTTAAGACCCCAGATGCTAGCTCTTTTGATAGCTGGGCACCATCGGCTTTCGTCACCACATTTGCTTATGCACATATTTGTCATCAACAATCATATCAGGAAAGTGAGCATATAATGTTATGACTATTAGTTCTTGAAACCTGATAATTGATCCCTTTGACACCTCGTGGTCCCACAAGCTGGTGTGCTTCATCCATGTGGGCTTTGTTGCTTCTGAGCTGGATGGCTGCTTGTTTACTTTCAAGCCTTTAAGACCCCAGATGCTATATCTTTTGATAGCCGGGCACCATCAGTATTCTTCACCACATTTGCTGATGCACACATTTGTTTTCAGTGATCGTGTTGGGGAGGTGCACATCATGGAATGCCAATTTAATAGAACAAAATGTTCTTGCACTGAGGAAGTACTTGAGTGGAGGTCCAATGCCCATCTGCTCTCCTAATACTAACCCTGTAAGTATATGCACATTGATCCATTTCCCCTCCATCATATATAAATATATGCACCTATGTATAAGCCTCTTTTTAAACCTCTAAAAATGCCCCTTACTCCCCAATTCTTTCCTCTATTTTCTTATACCCCCCTCCCATCCCACAATCATGCTCAACCTCCATTTGGGTTTCAGTATTTTCTCTGTTACATTAGTCTTGATCAGTCCCTATTGGACCTCTCACACTCTGTCACTGACTTTGAATCACTTGTTATTCCCTTATCCCTGGGCTGACAACACCACCTCTTTTCCCCCTCCTCCCTTCACCCATGTCCACCCCAGAATCACCAGTCCCATCGTTTTTGCCTCCAGACTATTCATCCAGCCTATTTTATCTAGATAGACCTGCAAAGAAAGCAATATGTACCAAAAAAAGCATCCTAAAATGAAGCAACCAAAGAAAATAGAACAATGATAGTATCAACAAAAAAAGCCAATGTCCAATATATATGTATGTATATATATGTAAAAACATAAAAATAATAACAATATAATAACCTGTAAATAGTTTAAGGTCTGTTCATTGACCTCCAGGAGTGTCCCCTGATTGAGTCGGATGGGGTGCCACACTCTGGCCAAAGTATATCCTTGCCACTCCATCTGGAGCTCCATGCTTTGTTGCACATCTTTAGTTTTTTGCCACGGTGTGGTTGGGCCAGACAGGGTATAATCCTGACTCTGTTTCTCTATTGGTAACCCCGAAAGGCCTTGGGTCAGTGAGGGTAGCCATGTTTCAGATTAGGACTGGCCATATGATCCACTTTCTGCATCGGCTGTTCTGAGTGAGAATATCATCCTGAAGGCTCAATTCTATCTTCCTCCCCCTTCTCATGTGCTCTGGCCAGGCATGTCTCACTCCCCAAGCTGCAGCTTTAGTGCTGACCTCCAAGGCAAACTCCCCTGGGGGAGAGGCGCCTGCCCCTGTAGTTGGGGTGGGATTGTGCTCTCAGACCACTCCAATGGTTCTCCACTCCATTTCATCATGCTGCATTCACATCTGGGAACACCAGATTTACATTTGGTCCCTCTTTTCCTGTGGTGCTATAAAAAATACACACTCCTAGGGTGGGTTAGTACCCCATTCTCTCTCTACTTAACACCATCTGAACCCCTTTCCTGGGGCCCCACCCTAGTTGGCTACCATATGTAGCCCTGGATTTGGTCTGACCCCTGCCGTACTACCTGGGTCTTCCCCTACACAGTCTTTGAAGAGGGTCTAGATGAGGGTTTCTAGAAAGGTGATGGGCTAGGAGGTATTCAGGCAAAAAAGAAGAGTTTTCATAAAGGCACAGTGAAGAAACCCCCTCTGAGTATTTAAAGAAATATTGGACATTTTAGAGAAGCTTGGTGTGTAAGGCAAAAGATTCCAGGGGCTGGAATACGGTAGCTTGAATTAGATTGAGGCCAGACTGTGAATAGTTTTATATACCTGTCGAGGGAATGTGGAATTACTCCTGTAGGCAGAGCTGAGAGTTGAGATGTTTTTAAGCAAGAGACAGTGAGACCTGAGTATGTTTCCCCGCAAGCAAGTCCACTGGGGTAGAAGGGGGGTGAGAAAAGCCTGAGGCCAGGATACCAGGATGGAGGCTCTTGTCGAGTGATGAATAACTCATAACTCATTCCAGTTATGAATACTTGCTGTTTACAAAACAGGAATGGGAACTATGTTACACACTCCATTGTAATACACCCTTCTGACCTGATTAACAGTGGATACTGAAATGGACAAAGACCCATGTGGTGTAGGGGGGGGGTGGTGTTTCATAATGGGATTCAGCCAAATTTCTAGACCATTAAGAAAAAAAATCAATCCAGGTGCCGTCAAGTCCCTTCTGACTCATAGCTATCCCATAGACAGAGTAGAACGGCCATATGGGTGTCCACGACTATGCGTCTTGATGAGGAGATCGCCACGCCTTTCTCTTGGGAAGCAGCTGGTGAGTTTGAACTGACAAGCTTAGGGAGAGCAGTGTCCACAAGTCAATTCTAACCCACAGCAGCCCTGAATCCAGCAGAAGGAACCACCACCATGGCCGGCAGCATCCTCACAATGGTTCTTATGTTTGAGCCTATTGTTGGGGCCACTGTGTCAATCTAGCTCCCCTAGGGCTATGGTACTTAGAGTTTACGTCAACTTGAATTTTTATGAATGTATAGGGATGGAGTCTAGTCTGCTGTCAATCAGGTCACAGTATGATGATCCCTCCTAGAAGGCGTGGCTTTTTCTTAAGAAAGACTCCTCTCTCTCTCTCTCTCTCTCTCTCTCTCTCTCTCTCTCTCTTCCTGCTTGATGAAACTTTGTGTCAGCCTCCAGGAGCAGTTTCATGGGGGCCTCAGGACCCTGAGAACTATGAGCACCATATCATGTTTCCACTGACTTAGATGCACTTGACTCTGAATCCACTGGCTTGTGACCTTCCTCAATCCAGCTTCACCTTTCTGTGTCATTAGCCTGACACTACAGGAGTCTGAGGGATCTGGCAAGCATCAGATGCATGGACTGGTCTGGGGCACCTTTTTGATATAAAGCTCTTTCTTAAGCCTCTATGAATGTCACTGGTTTTATTTCTCTAGTCAACCCAGCCCCAAGAAAGGCTCCTCTACATTTTCACTGCCCCTCCACTCTACCAAGCATGATGTCTTTTGCTGGGGACTGATCTGTCCTGATAATGTCCCAAGTACCTGAGGACAAGGCTCACCATCTTTGCCTCAAAGGAACATTCTGGCTGTACTTCTTCCTAGATTGATTTGTTTATTCTTTCAGCCAGCCATGCTACTTTCAATATTCTTTGCCAACACCATAATTCAAATATATCATCTTTTTCTCAGTCTCCCTTATTGAATATTCAACTTTCACATGTGTGGCAGTCACCTAATCTGGTGTCAATTAAGGATTAAGAGTATAGGGGTGGAGCATATACTTGTAGGGTTAGTAGTAGGACAGCAGATGGGCATTGGAACTCCACTCAAGTACATCCTCAGTGCAAGAACATTTTGTTCTATAAAATTGGCATTCCATGATGCTTACCTTCCCGACACGATCACTGCAGACAAATGTGTGCATAAGCAAAGGTGGTGAGGAAAGCTGATGGTGCCCAGCTATCAAAATATGTAGCGTCTGGGGTCTTAAAGCTTGAAAGTAAACAAGCTGCCATCTAGCTCAGAAGCAACAAAGCCCAAGTATACAGAGCACACCAGCTTGTGGGACCACAAGGTGTCAAAGGGATCAGTTATCAGACTTCAAGAACTAAAAAGCATAACATTGTGTGGCCATCCAGCCCATAAGCAATAAAGCCCACATAGAAGCACACCAGCCTGTGTCACCATGAGGTGTTGAAGGGAACCGGTGCCAGGCATCAAAGAACTAAAATTATATCATTATAAATGATGGGGAGTACAGGTTGGGGCCCCAAAGCCCATGAATAAGTGAAGTGCCATCTTCTTATAGAGGGGTTGAGGGAGAAGATGAGCCAGTTAAGGTACAGTGCAGTAACAATGAAATATGCAATTTTCCTCTAGTTCTCAAATGCTTCTTCCCACCCACTTTCACGATCCCAATTCTACTAGACAAATCCAGCTAGACCAGGGGATGTACACAGTCGGAAACATGAGGAATTTAGAATAGATGATCCCTCAAGACTAATGGTGGGAGTGGTGATACTGGGAGGGTGGAGGAATGGTGGAATAGAAAGGGGGAACCAATTTCAGGGATCTACATATAACCTTCTCTCTGAGGCACAGACAACAGGATGAAGGGACACATTGGACAATGTACAATATGAAAAAGTAATAACAATTTGTAAATTATTAAGGGCTCATGGGGTAGGGGAAGTGGGGAGGGGAGAGAAATATGGGGAGCTGGTACTGGGGGCCTAAACGGAGGGAGGATGTTTTGAGAGTGATGATGACAACAAGTGTGCAAATGTGGCCTGCATACAATTGATGTATATATGGATCGTGATGGGAATTGTATGAGCCCCCAATAAAATGTTTTATTTTTTTAAAAAGGGAAGGGGAGGGGAAAGAAATGCTTATACCAAGGGGTCAAGTGTATTTGGAAATGAATATGGCAATATATATATACAATTATGTTTGATATAAATGATGTATTGAATGTTATGAGCTGTAAGAGCCTTCAATAAAATCATTGAAAATAAATAATAAAAGTTAATAAGAGTTAAAAAAAAAGAATATAGGGGTGGAGTCTAGCCTGTCATTCTGAAGATAGCCAATGAGATCTCTGTGTGAGCATGGCCTTCTCATCTGAGAATTCTGGGAAATCTGGTACTTTATTCTAGGAAGCAGGAGACACGCTCTCACTTGCTTGGAGGCTTTCTTTGGGGGGGGGCATCACTGCCCTCTGGTGGTGGTAGGAGTAGGAGGCCCAGCCTTTGCTCCTGTGGAGTCACTGCTGGAATTGATCCTCCATCCCAGTGGGCGGCAGTCCCACACACAACCGCTACACCACCGGGGCTCAGCCCGCTTGGAGGCTTTTGACAGACAACACTGACTGCCTGAAAGACTCGACTGACAAGGCTGGCTTCCTGTGAGACATCCTTGAGGAGAAGCCACACCCACCCACCATGATGCAGCAAGAATCCTGGACCTAGAGAAGCCACATGGAGACTCCTGCCAGCACTGAGATGCTTACAACATCATTGGATCTAAAGATTTTCTACGCACCGACTTGTGGTCATTCTGCATTTGGCGTCATTGCGTGTGTTTTGTGAGTCTGAAGAGGATTTTAGATTGTTGTCAGACATATGAGCTAATATTGAACTTATGAACTTGATCTGGACTGGATTGGAATATTTTCTCAATGTTCAATTGCTCTTGTATATAAACCTCTTTCTTATATACATGTGTGTTTATGAATTTTGTTTCTCTAGTCTACCCAGACTAACACAACATGTTTTTGAGGCAATTTACAATACCATCAGGTATTCAGATCAGGTATACTTTACTCTCAAAGTAAAAACCTTTGCATTCCAAGAGGTTTTGGATATTGTTTTTCACTTTAAAGAGATTTTGTGCAGCAGATTTATCCAATGCACTGTCACTTGACCTCTCAATTACTGTTTCCATGAGCATTGATTCTGAGTCCAAGAAGGATGACATTCTTGATGATCTCAACCTTTTCTCCATTTATCATGATGCCACCAATTGGTTCAGTTGTGAAGCTGTTGTTGTCTTACCACTGAATTGCAATTGATACTAAAAGTGACAACCCTTGATCTTCATTAGCCAGTGCTTCAAGTCCTCATTGCATTCTGCAAGCAAGGTTGTGTCATCTGCATACCTCAAGTAGTTAATATCCCTACCTCCAATCCTGATGCCACCTTCTTCTTCATATAATTTTGTTTCTCTAATTATTTTCTCCCCATTCAAATTGAATGAATAACCCTTGTTGGCACCTTTCCTGATTTTGAACCATGCAATATTCCTTTGCTCTCTTCACCCAACTACGTCTTGGTCCATCTACAAGTTCCTGAGGCGCACAATCCATTTCTTCTCAAGACTCCATAATTTCTTTTTATCCATATAGTCCGATGCCTTCACATAGTCAATAAAACACAAGTAATCATTTTTCTGTTATTTTTTGCTTCCAGCAAAGCTCCATCTGACATCAGCCTTGAAATCCCTTGTTTCAAGTCCTTCTCTGAATCTGGCCTGAACCTCTAGCAGCTCCCTGTTAATGTACTGCTGCAAACTTTGCTGGATGATCTTCAACAACATTTTACTTGCATGCATATCAGTTATATGGGTCTATAAATTGAGTGTTATGCTGGGTCACTTGTCTTTGAAATGGCACGAGTATGAATCTCTTCTAGTCAGATGCCATGTACCTGTCTTCCAGGTTTCCTGGCATAGTGAGTGTTCTCAGTGCTTCCTCAGCCTGTTGAACATTTCCATGGGTATTCTACCAATACCCAGAGTCTCAGTTTTGGTTAATGTCTTCCATGTAGCTTGGGCTTCTTCTTTCAGTAGCATTAGTTCTTGTTAATATGTTGCCTCTTGAAATGGTTAAGTGTTGAGTTATTTGGGGTACAGTAACTCTGTATTCTTTCCATCTTCTTTTTTAAAAAATTTTAAATCAAGGCTGAGCCCTGGTGGCGTAAGTGGTTGAGTGCGGGACTGCGGCCCACGGGCTTGGTGGTTCAAATTCAGCAGCGGCTCTCAGGAGCAGCACTGGGTAGCTCCCATGACCACCAGAGGGCAGTGATGCCCCCCAAATTTTTTTCAATCATTCTATTGGGGACTTATTCAACTTTTATCATAATAAATACATACATCAATTATATGCAGTCCAAATTTGCACATTTGTTGTCATCATCATTCTTCTTTCACTTAGCATACTCCTTCCACTTAGGCTCCTAGTATCAGCTCCTTCTGATTCTCCTCCCTCTCTACTCCTCCTCCCCCATGAACCCTTGATAATTTATAAATTTGTATTACTTTGTCTTATTATACACTGCCCGATGTCTCCCTTCACCCACTGTCCTGTTGTCCATACCCCAGGGAGGAGGTTATATTTAGATCCCTGAAATTGGTTCCCCCTTTTTACTCCACCTTCACTTCACCCTCCTGGTATCGCCACTCTCACCACTGGTCCTGAAGGGATCATCTGTCCAGAATTTCCCATGTTTCCAGCTGCTATCTGTACCAGTGTACATCCCCTGGTGTAGCTGGATTTGTAAGGTAGAATTGGGATCTTGATAGTGGGTGGGAGGAAGCATTTAAGACCTAGAGAAAAATTGCATATTTCCTTGTTGCTTCACTGTACTTTGACTCATCTCCTCCCTGCCGCACCTCTGTAAGGGGAAGTCGCTTCACCTATTGATGGGCTTTGGTCCCCCAATCTGTACTTCCCCTCATTTATAATGATATCATTTTTAGTTCTTTGATACCTGATAACTGATCCCTTTGACACCTCATGGTCACACAGGCTAGTGTGTTTTGTCCATGTGGGCTTTGTTGCTTCTGAGTTACATGGCTGCTTGTTTACTTTCAAGTCTTTAAAAGCCCAGACACTGTATCTTTTGATAGCCAGGCACCATCTGCTTTCTTTACCACTTTTGCTTGTGCACACATTTGCCTTCTGTGATTGTGCTGGTAAGGTGAGCATCGTGGAATGCCAATTCAATAGAACAAAGTGTTCTTGAATTGAGGAAGTACTTGAGTGGAAGCCCAATGTCCGTCTGCTGCCTTAATACTAGCCCTATAAGTGTATGCATGTAGATTGATTTCCCCATTGTCATATATAAATATGTACACTTATGTACATGCATCTACTTAGACCTCCATATATGCCCTTTACCCCCCAGTTCATTCCTCTATTTACTTTTACTTTTCTCTTGTCCCACTATCATGCTCAGCCTCCATTTGGGTTTCAGTACTTTCTTTCTGTTACATTACTCTTGATCAGGCTTCTAACACCCATCTTGTCACCCATGAAGTGATTTTTGATTCACTTGTCCCATTATCCCTGGGTTGGTCAATACCAGTTCCTTCCTCCCTCCTCCCCATCTTCCATGCTACCTCCCCAGCCGCCCAGCCCTGGACCCATCAGTCTCATTGTTTTCTCCTCCAGACTGTTCATCGAGCCTACTTATCTAGATAGACCTACAGAGATAACAATATGTACTCCCAAAAGGCATCCTAAGATGAAGCAACCAAAGAAAATAAAACAAGGTTAACAAAAACCAAAAAGACCCCAATGTCCATATATATGTGGACAAAATAAAAATAATAACAAAATAAAAACCTGAAAATAGTTCAAGGTCTGTTCGTTGACCTCCAGGAGTGTTCCCTGATTGAGTCCAATGGAGTGCCACACCCTGGCCCCAAAGTATATCCTTGGCACTCCCTCAGAAATTCCATGCTCTGTTGCATACCCTTAGTGTTTTGCCATGATGTGATTGGTTCAGACAGCACAATCCTGACCCTTCTTCTCCGTTGTTGTCCCCATAGGGTCTTGAGTCAGCAAGGGAAGCTGTGTTCCATAGTGGGCCACCCATATGGTCCTCTCTGTGCATTGACTATTCTGGGTGAGGATATCGTCCTCAAGGCTTGGTGGACCAGAATGCACTTCATTCTACCCACCCCCTTCATTTGTTTTCATGTGCTCTGGTCAGGTATGCCCCACTCCCCAAGCTGCAGCTTCAGTGCTGTCCTCCAAGACAAACTCTCCTGGGGGTAGAGGTGGCTATTCACGTAGTTGCACTTAGGGTTGCACTCAGACCCCTCCACTGGCTCCTAGCTCCATGCCGTCACTTCTTTTTATGCTTCCTGCAATATTTTGCCCATAGAAACTTCCAGTGTTGAAACTCTAGGCTTGATTTTTTTTTCATTCTTCCAGTTTAATATGTGCTTAGCATTGCTTGTTTCACCCCTTGTCTCTCAGTTTGTTGCACTGTGGTGTCTTGTATGCTGCTGCGATGCTGAAAGCTATGCTACTGGTATTTCTAGCATCAGCCCCCCAAAGTGAACAGGTTTCAGAAGAGCTTCCAGATGAAGAATGGACTGCAAGAAGAAGTAAGAAGTAAGAAGAAGTAAGTGTCCTAGTAGCCTCTGAAAATTGTGCCCATGAGTGACCATTGTTACACCAAATAAGTTCATCTGACAGAACCCATACCCACGGTGCAGATCCTCAGAAAATAGTTCCATGTCCAAGGTACCACCAGCACCCTCCCCAGACATGGGTGGCAGACCATTGGCCATGTCTACAAGTTGGATCTCTGAATGTCTATGCATTGTTTACTCCTAACGTGGCAGGCACCATGGTCCAATTCTGTGTTGCAGTTTTTACAAGAACTAAGGAGCTCATTGACTGCACAGACACACAGCTATACAGAAAACCCAGGTCAGGTGTCAAGATGAAAATTTAACTCAAGAATTTTAGTCTCTCCTACCTAGATCTATTCTTATTCCCTGCATTATTTTGAAACCATGTTGATGAGATCTTGCTGTGACCTGAGAGAACAGCTCTGGAACCCCAGAAGCAATGGCATTGTAGATTTCCACAGCAGCCCATCCTTTCACCGCCCCCTCGCCTCAGGACCTCACGATGCTCTACAAAAGCGAAATTCATTAAGGCTTCCCCTTGTAAAGTAGGCAGCATTATTATTCTCATTTCTCACACTGACAAAAGAAAGCAGAGAGATATTTTTTACTTGCCTGCCCAAGGTCAAGTCCTGTGGCAAAACTAGAAACACAACTCAGTTATGTGCCCTCAACTATTGTCAGGCAGTTTTGTATTTTCAAGTAAAGCTGAAGTAGCTTCCCCAAAAGCAGAGTAAATTGCATTCCGGCATGGGAGTGAGAGTGTGGCCTACTGCTACCTCTTAGCTACGATGGGCCTCTTCTCCATTGAGCTCCTACTGTTCTTCCACGGAAGGCTGGGGTCTGATTACTACCTAAGTAGATGAATGTAACACACCACAGACCACATCACCCTTACGAATATAATGCAATGGAAAGAATCAAAGCCATAGACAAAGTGCACTTACCTCTAAGCAAAGGTCAGGTGAAGAGGGAGAAGATTGCTTTTAAAAAATAACTACCAGAAAGATAAAATAAAACAATTGAAAATGGAGTTATGAGCGCATACATGTACATATATCATGAAACTTAAGTTACAAAATAGGATAGCTAGATACTCATTAAGCCCAGTAAAAATCTAGCATAGAATCCAGTTAACTGCCCATGATAATTAATATATAAAATATTTCATACCGTGATAGCATGCTGACTTTCTGTAAAGAAGAGTAAGTATATACATATTTAAGCTTATTTTAATCCTATAATTATGATGAGATCTGCACTTTAAGATGTGTTTCTATGATAAAGGAGATGTCATGTTGAAAAATGATAGTTAAAGCACTCAGGTAATAAAGAAATACATTTTGGAGAGGAAAGCTAATTTCTTCAAATTAGGCGAGCATGTACTTATAATTGGAAATCTAAGAAGAGGTGGTAAAATATGTTTAGGAGGCAGTAGCCTGCACATAAAATTTATGTAAGAGGATAGGTACAATGATTTTACTGAACCATATACTCCAAGGTTGAAAACAAAAGATGGTTTTGAATGTTAAGAACTAAGCTGGAGATATATTTTGCTTCTTTTTAACCAGAAGATAGAAAAGGAACATGAATGATGACACCTTCTTTCAGAGACCAATAGAGATTTGACAAAGTTTAAGTTTGTGATAGATAGATATGTATTTGGTCTTCACAGAATGGGATCCTGTACAGAGAATTTAAATAAATTGAATGTTTAACTGCAGGTGTATATACATTTATATCCGCTCTAAGTAACAGTTAGGTAGCTAAGTAACAGTGAGATTATTTTTAACTACAGTGTGTAGATGGTCTTAACTAAAGTTCTTCATCACACACAGAAAAGACCCCATAGAAAATATAATATCGGGTTGTGTTTGGCCAGTCTATAGCTAGCCTGTACTATTTGAACTTAATTTCCCTTATGAATATTTCCAAAGGTGGTTTCATGAATGCAGCATTTCATCCTTCAGTCAGTCAATGTGCATTACAGGAAGACATAAACTCTAAATGTGGTCGATGTCCCTCTCTCTTCATGCCCCATCTCAGTCCTGGTTAATGAGCACACAGACGACCTGGAAGTTGACTTTTGATTTTCTCACCCTAGAAAAGTGGGGTAAGACCACATGTGAACTGCCCAATCAGACGCTGGCACTTGGTAACCTCAAACATAGGGGCGACTTTGCTCCCCTCCACACTGCCACTCACAGAATACAGGGACCCCTTGTCTGGAGTGAACCCTCTGCTCCACTTTGTCTTCCCCATGCTCTCTCACCAGTACAGAGTTAGGGGGTATGGGCTGCTCAGTAGAAAAATTGCCTCATCTGCATTGGCTCCAGGAATGAGGCCGTGACCTAATTGTGTGTTTGGATGCCCACGCTGAGTGTTTCTGAGCTCCTACATGCTACCAAGTACACTCCAATTCATATTGGCCCTGTGAACAACAGAGCAGGACACTTCCTGGTTCAGTCCACTCTCATAATTGTTCGAGCCCAGAGTTGCAACTACTGTGGCCACCACCTGTTTTTAACTGGCATCTGTCCAGTCAAGCACAATGTCCTTCTCGAGAACTGGCACATCCTGATATCATGTCCAAAGCACATGAAACAAAGTCTTTCCCTCCTTGCTTTGAAGGCACATCCTGCCTGTACTTCTTCCAAGACTTCCAAGACAGATTTATTTGTTCTTCTGGCAGTCCATGGTACTTTCAATATCCTTTGCCAACACCATGCTTCTAATGCATCCACTCTCCTGCCGTCGTTCTTATTCATTCTCCAGCTTCCTCATGCAGATGAGGTGATGGTAAAGGCCCTCAGTTTCAAATCAGCATTCTTGTTTTTCGGTTTAAAGAGGTCTGCGCAACAGATTTGCCCAAAGCATTGTGTCATTTGATTTCTTGGCTGCTAATTCATGAGCATGAATTGTGGACATAAAATTAAATCCTTGATCATTTTGATCTTGTCTCTGTTTATCATGATGTTACCTACTGGTCCAGTTGTGAGGAATTTTGTTAAGGTATAATTCGTACTGAACACTAATGTCTTTGATCTTCATTAGCAAGTGCTTCAAGCCTTTAGCAAGTGAGGTTGCATCATCTGCATATCATGGGTTAAGAGTTCTTTCACTACTCCCGACGCTGCATTCTTCTTCATATAATCCAACTTCTCAAAATATTTGCTCAGTATTGAGGAGTACACATGGTAAAAGTTTACAACCCTGAGTGTGTGTGTGTGTGTGGAGGGGGGGGAGATGGCGGCAAGATAGGAAGCCCATGCCCAGAGCTCCTGGAGATCAGTGAGTGGGGGTGACACGGGGAAGGGCGGGGCTCTAGAATTGGATGTGTGACTCCAGGAAAGCTCAGAGCCCCCCTCTGAACCAGGAGCAGGCGCGACCCGCACGCCCGCGCTCCCCAAGGACGCCGGAGGCCTGCACAGATGCTGCGGGTTCTTTGTGCCAGCGGAATCCAGGGCGTCCGCTCTGCAACCCTGAGATCAGGGACCCGCAATTAATCAGTGCCCGCGTGCAATCGCTGACCAGTCCTCCCCACACCAGGGTGCCCAGGGGACACTCCACGCAGGCCCGCACCACTTGCTCCCCACCCCCAGGGACTCCTGTGTCCCCAGCGCAACAGTGGGTCAGCCCCCCCCCCCCCCAGAGGCCCCTGCCCAGGCGCACCTTAAGGGTACCACCATTGCCCAGGATAAGATCAAGCCATCCCCTAAACCCAAGCCTACCCACCTGGGCCACACTTTCTAACAGGAGCGAAAGGAAAGCCCTGCACTCCCCACAGATGCTGCAGGTTCAGGGCGCCCACCCCAATAACCACAACAGAGAGGTCCCCTTTACATTGTCTCCTGGGTAAACAGCCAGCCGGTCCTCCCCACCCCAGAGTGCTAGAGGATTTTTTCCCACCTATTTGTGGCAAGCGCCCCTAGCCAGGAACAGATCACCCAACTGCCAACCCACCCCTACACCCACTCCCCTGCTCTGCCAATGCATTCCATCAGATCTGCAAGGCCTAGCTGCAAACAGTTCTTGAGAAAAGCTATAATATAAGACCAGCCTCCTAAAGAGAGACCTCAGGGCCACAAAACACCAAGGAAAATGCCACCTAATATGAATAAATCAAACAAAAAACAGCTAGCAGCTTCCACAGTATCAAGAAAAGAGAAACTAGATCCTATGCAAGAAGATCAGCTGGACC